>JALBCR010000777.1:85000-394265 GCA_030710515.1 Abscondita cerata | reverse complement strand
TTAGTTACGTATTGCTGGGTATATAGTGGAAGAAGAGCTAGAAATAGAAAAATAAGGATACAAGCAGGAAAAATTGCAGTAAGTATGAAGAAAAATGGGAAGTAGGAAGGAAAATGAAATACTTTATGAAGTTTGGAAAGAGATCGAGGCACAGAAGGTAAAATATGGGGGAGAAGAAAAAGAAAATACTATGAAAGAGTGGGATACGCGAGAGAAGAGATAAAGAGATTAAGAGTGGGGAGAAAGATGGAAGAGGAAATAATTGCAAGAGATAAAGATACTCAGAAGCAGGAAAGAAGGGCAAAAATGAAGGAAGGAAAATATAACGAGAAATACATAAAAATAATGACAGACAGACACCAAGGTACATAACAGAAGGAAAAGGAATGAATGAAATAAGAATGATTGCAAGGTTCAGAATGGGTAATGAAGAAAAAGGAAAATAAATATTGGATGAGTGATGAGGAGAGATTATGCAGGTTGTGTGGGGAATAAATGGGAAAATATAATACATGTAAAAGAGGGATGCAGGAAACAAGACATGAGGAAAAAGGATTGGAAGTTACTACTAGGAGAGAAAGGGAGGAAAACAATGGATGAGGGAAGTGTTGGAGAGGAGGAAGGGATGGAGGAGAGGAAAAAAAATACTGAAAGTTTAGAGAAGAGAGGGATGGAAGGTTGAAGAAGGAAACAGGAATTAGTTGAATTATAATTTAATGAAATATTATGTTGTTTTTTGTTTATTTTTGTAAAGGAAAAAACTGAATCTTTTGTTATTGAAATTTTTTAAGACAAAATAAATATTGAATTGAATAACTGAACTATACGAAAAACTATACGAAACATTTTTATGGTGAAAAAATTGTATAATTAATATTCTTGAAGATACTATTAAAACAAATAATAGCCTTTTTGGCTCTATCAATTATGCCCAAAAACTAAGCAGATCTGTGGAATTAGAATTAGAAAGGAAATAAAAAAGTATTTTATAAAACACTAAAAGACTTCCAGAAGAGATAAACAATATAGCTTGAAACACGTTAAAGCAAAAGATAATAGAATTTTAACTGAGGGAAAGAAATTATGTAAAGGCGGAGGGAATATTTTCAAGATCTGTATAACAAAAATGACATAAATAACACACCACAAGAGGAACAAATTAGAGCCAAACAGGAAGGAAACGAGAGAAAAATAGAAGCGGAGGAAGTGTTAGCGGCAATAAAAGAAATAAAGAGAGAACAATCAGCTGGTCATGATAATGTTACTGGCGAAATGTTAAAAATATAGGTGGAAATGGGATTGCATTGTTGACAGCAATTTTTAACAAAGCTTGGGACACTGAAACATACTTTGAAAATAGGTACCACCGTACCACTTTTCAAGAAAGGAAACGCCAGAGACTGCCAAAACTATAGAGGTATTACATTACTGAGTACTCCCTTCAAAGTGTAAGAACGCATATTAGGGAAACGGCTTATACGTTAGAAACGGAAACACAATCAGCCGAAACACTTAGGTAAAGGCTTTAGAAAAGGACGCAGTGTACAAGATAATATTTTTGTATAAAACAAATGATAGAAAAAGCAAGACTACAAGAAATAGAAATGTATATGATATTTTTAGATCTGGAAAAGACATTTGATAGAGAACCGCAAAAGAAGTGTGGGAGAGTCTGAAAAGGAGAAATGTTAGTCCTAAATTAAGATTGGCAATACAAAGTTTGTACCGACAACAATATAAATTACGTAAGAAAGGATAACATGGAATCAGAAACATTTAAAATAAAAAATGGCTTAAGGCAGGGAGGAGTGATGAGCCCAATGTTATTCACATTGATAATGGACGACGTAATCAAAGCAACAAGAAACAAAACTAAAAAGGTACACGTAGGAGAAAAGGATCTCGGAATGCGTGTTCGCCGAAGACGTAATGATATGTGCCTCTAAAGAAAATGACTTAAAAGAAAACTTGAGATATGGAATGAACAACTAACAAAAGAAGAATGAAAATAAATACAAGTAAAACAAAACTAATGATAACAGGTAATACAAACAGAAAATTAAACATTGAAATAAACCAGGAAAAAAATAGAACAAGTGGACAGTTTCAAATATTTAGGTGTACTAATAGAGAATGATGGAAATGTAGAAAGTAAAGTGACAAAACGAATTAATAGTGCTGCAAAAGTATACCATAGCCTAAACAGTGCATTCTTAGGAAGAAAGGAAATAAGTAGAAAAACAAAATGACTATATTCAAAACAATTTTTAGACCTATCCTAACATACGCAAGTGAGAGTTGGATTTTAACAAATGCATTAAAAAGCAAAATACAAACTGTAGATATGAAGTATTTACGAAAAGTTAAAGGAATAACCAGAAGAGATAAAATACGAAACGATGTAGTGAGGAAAGAATTAGAAATTGAGTCGATAATAAAGTTCATAGAAAAACAACAATTAAAATGGTTTGGGCACATGTGTTGAATTGATAATAAGCGACAAGTGAAAAGTGTATGGGAAGCAGGAATAGAAAAAAGGAAGAAAAGAGGTCGACCCAAGAAAACCTGGAACGAGGAAGTGACAGCAGTGCTAAAGAATAAAAACAAAACATGGTTGGAAGCAAAGAATCTAGCAAAAAACAAAAAAAACTAAAGAAATTTTGTACACAACATATGATTGAAATGTAATAATTAATTTGTAATTTTTAGTTGAAATTGAATTTGTAATTTAAGTTGTTATACCTTACACCGTAGGGTAAAAAGGTTTATTGATTATATATACATAGACAATGTGTAACTCAAAATGTCGGAAAAATGAAATACATGGGTGTTAAAATTTTCAATTTGGAAACCGTCTCATAATTCACAGTCGAAAATTTTTACACCCATTTTTTCCACAAATATAAGATATAGTTAAACAAAAAAAAATGTATTTTAAGGTTTTTGATAAATTCCGTAATATTAGATTTTCGGCATTACTTTAATATTCAATGTATGTAGAAGACTTACAAAAATATAGTTTATTGTAAACATTAATTATACAATAACTTTTGTGTGAACAATTATTTGATTCAATATGGGTTTAAGACATACTGTAATCACACCCCATTTTGTGTTTTTACAATATATTTCAGTGTATTAATGATACAAAAATGATATAATAAGAAATAATTTTGTTTTCATTTTTTAGGATATCGGTACAACAAAAAAATATATCAGCGAAAAGTACCTAGTGATTGCAAATTTTCTATAATCATCAACAACTTCAATCGTGACCGCGATTTCGAACTTTCACCATTGTAGATTCCTATAGTTAACCCTCTCTCCTTTTCAAACCAATCATCCCCGAGCTTAACCGCTAATTTTCGTTGTAAAACTGTCTTTACGCTTTTATTGTTCGAAGGAAATGTTCCATGAAGATATAGTTCTCACACATTTATTAATAACGGGACAATTTGAAGTTCTGGACGAAATGCTTACTCTTGTATACGTTTTGACACGTTCAGTTGTATCGAGACGATATTGAGTTCTGCGCAAACGCATGCTTACACTTTCCGAGAATAAATATTTAGCTAAAATAATTTCCGGTGTATCAAAAACTTTTGTATACTACACCAGTGCTAGACCATCATGGTCAAGTTGTTGTAGTCTCGACGAACTTTCGGAAGGAAATTGATTCCATAACACAATTCTATAATTCTCGGAAAAGTAAGAGAGTTTGATTTTAGTAATGCATCACTATCTCTTTGCCTCATACTTAAACAACAGACCGCAATATATTACTGTTAATAATAGTATAACTTTATAGCAACATCGGTGTGCCGAAAGGTTCGCATCTAGAACCTCTGTTATTTAATATCTTTATTAATCACTTGTCCACCATTATTTCTTGTAAGCACTTATTTTTGGCATTGAAAGCATCCAGAGGAAATTTCTTAGGTACGTTGAGGTTTGATGGAGTTTATCCACCAAAAGGCTATCCTTAAGACCATCTTTTGAATCCGTTTGGAACTGCTTTCTCTCGAATCCAGACGCATGTGTAGTGCACTAAAATTCTAAACTAATGCTTAGCTTTGCTAACCATGTTAGAATCGCTTTGTTTTATAATCTGCACATGCATACCTTCTAGAACTTCAAACACTCTAATCTCAGTTGTTAATTCTCTGCTACGAATATTGCAGTTTAATATGATTTCCTTATATAAGCAGTATGTTAAAAACATTGAAAGCATCCAGAAGAAATTTCTTAAGTACGCTGCGTTTAGGCTTGATGTAGTTTATCCACCAAAAGCTTATCCTTGTGTGTTTTATTTTCTTAAATGTTTTATGCAAATGTTTTAGTAATTTTGGTGATGTGTTATGTTTTATGTATTGTGTTAGTCTACCTAGTTCACGGCGGAGTTCCATAATTTGATCCTCCAACCGTTTTTGCCAAACAGGTTTATTGGTTTGTGGATTCTTTTTTGTGTGTGTGTGATTAGTCTACGTCCGAGGTGAGTAACTTCCGTCACTGCTCCACCATAAACAAGTGTGTGTATTTCTGTGAGAGTGGTGTCTGTGTTTATATATTGTGGGAGTATGTGTGTTCAGGTAATGTAGTGTTCTGCTGAGTGATTTTGATGTGTGTAGTTTTGGTATTTTTGGTCTGTTTGTAGGGTCTGTTCCTGTGTATTGCATAATTGTACTGTCTAATGTCTGTGTGAGTTGTATTAATGTGTCTTTATCAATGTTTTCTGTTGTGATTTTGGGGTGATCATGTACTATTGTGTCGCTGTCATTGCTATTTTCATGGGTGCCTACTGTTACTGTTGTTCTTGTCAGTGTGTATCTGCTTCTGATTGTGTTTCTGTTTGTGTATGTAGTGTGTTTGCAACTTGTTGTTTTATTTGTTGTAGTGTTGTATCCTGGTAACAGATTTTTTACTATCGCTCGTCTTTGATCGGCTACTCTTTGTTCGGTTACTGTAATGTGAGGGTATTGTTGTATACATTGAGTATGTAATTGTTGTCTGTATGATACAGTGTCTGTTTCCATGTGTGTTATTGTATAGTAGCAGTGCATGATATGCATGTTCATGTCTGTAGTCCATCTTATGCGCTGCCGTGGCTTGCCTGCTTTAGTGGTCGGTGGTTGACAATTCACCGAAACATTTAAAGCAGGTGGGGACTGAAGTTCTGACCCTGGCATTTCCGATAATAATGGAAAAACTATTGCAGTAGCCATACGCGGACCTGTGCTGCTTTCGCCACGGTGTACCTCGGGAGACTGTAGTACATTTTTTCGAACGTGAGCCTCTGCCTAACTCACGAACGCGACAAGAGGTTTTGGTGGTACAATGCCGATTCACCCGTGATTCATTATCATTCTCCATTTCATTATTTGTACACTGCCAGAGCAGACAGCCCTTAGCCGTCCCCATCACTCTTAGACCAGTTCGCTCATCTAGGAGCTATTTGGCTCAAGAGATCATTTGAGTACTCAGGATCATGGAACCGCCGTAGCACCTTACAGCACCTCGGAGTCCGACCCTGAGTAAGAAATGCCGGATCCAGTTGCCGGACCGGGCATTCCTGGACCTTGTCCCTCCCCACGACGTGGACGTTGGGCCCAGGGGAGTTATTATTATTATTATTATTATTATTATTATTATTATTATCGTCATCGTCATCGTAATCGTAATCGTAATCGTAATCGTAATCGTAATCGTAATCGTAATCGCAATCGCAATCGCAATCGCAATCGCAATCGCAATCGCAATCGCAATCGTAATCGCAATCGCAATCGCAATCGCAATCGCAATCGCAATCGCAATCGCAATCGCAATCGCAATCGCAATCGCAATCGCAATCGCAATCGCAATCGCAATCGCAATCGCAATCGCAATCGCAATCGCAATCGCAATCGCAATCGCAATCGCAATCGCAATCGCAATCGCTATAGTTATCGTTATAGTTATCGTTATAGTTATCGTTATCGTTATCGTTATCGTTATCGTTATCGTTATCGTTATCGTTATCGTTATCGTTATCGTTATCGTTATCGTTATCGTTATCGTTATCGTTATCGTTATCGTTATCGTTATCGTTATCGTTATCGTTATCGTTATCGGTATCGTTATCGTTATCGTTATCGTTATCGTTATCGTTATCGTTATCGTTATCGTTATCGTTATCGTTATCGTTATCGTTATCGTTATCGTTATCGTTATCGTTATCGTTATCGTTATCGTTATCGTTATCGTTATCGTTATCGTTATCGTTATCGTTATCGTTATCGTTATCGTTATCGTTATCGTTATCGTTATCGTTATCGTTATCGTTATCGTTATCGTTATCGTTATCGTTATCGTTATCGTTATCGTTATCGTTATCGTTATCGTTATCGTTATCGTTATCGTTATCGTTATCGTTATCGTTATCGTTATCGTTATCGTTATCTTTATCGTTATCGTTATCGTTATCGTTATCGTTATCGTTATCGTTATCGTTATCGTTATCGTTATCGTTATCGTTATCGTTATCGTTATCGTTATCATTATCATTATCATTATCATTATCATTATCATTATCATTATCATTATCATTATCATTATCATTATCATTATCATTATCATTATCATTATCATTATCATTATCATTATCATTATCATTATCATTATCATTATCATTATCATTATCATTATCATTATCATTGTCATTATCATTATCATTATCATTATCATTATCATTATCATTATCATTATCATTATGATTATCATTATCATTATCATTATCAATATCATTATCATTATCATTATCATTATCATTATCATTATCATTATCATTATCATTATCATTATCATTATCATTATCATTATCATTATCATTATTATTATCATTATTATTATCATTATTATTATCATTATTATTATCATTATTATTATTATTATTATTATTATTATTATTATAGTTTATTAGTATATACATGTTTATTATTGTTAATTATTACATAGTTTATTAGTATATACATGTTTATTATTGTTAATTATTACTTGAGTATATGTTTCATTTCTTTTTATTCTTTTTATTGTAATCATTTTTATTTTTACCACATTCACACATTTTTTATTTAAGGTTATTTTTAATTTTGTTCCGTTTAACAATAAATGAATTATTATTATTATATAAGTTTAATAAAACATTGTATTTTGTGTTGTTTTATAATACCTAATTATAGTTACACCTACAGTTATACACAACTTTAGTTTAAACTAATTTTTGATTCGATAAGTAATTTTCATCTTACCATACAGATATTTACGGTTTATCAGTACCCTATCCTCATTGATATGATACCTATATCGGCGTTGGCGGTTTTTATGGTTTTGACATATTTTTCAATAAAATTGTGAGTGTTTCCTTAATCAATTTGTATTCTTATCCCTTACAATATTTTAATAAAAAATATTAAGTATGAGAACAGTAACTGAATTGAAAAGAGCAATTAGTATTGCCCGATATCGTAAATTTCTTAATTTCTTCGTTTGGGCTTGATACTACAGCAGTAGAAATCATTGCAATTTTCTAAACTTGAAGTGCGGACGAATTCCAACCCCCAAATTTCTTCAACGTCAAAATATCACCTCCATTTTCAACCAACATAGTAGCAGCAGATCTTCTGAAACTATGACCTGTGTACTTTTCAGGTTCTTTTAAATTTAAAAACTTTTCAATCTTTCTTGGAATTCCTCCAATTTTATGAATTCTAACAAATTGTCGTGTGCACTTGCCGTCCTTCTATAGTCTACAAAAACACGCTGATTTCTAAACCTGACGATCGAAGTCTACATATCTTCTGTATAGACTACAACCTTTTGGAAAGGGTGTGTCGCTTCTGTGACAATGAACTTTCTTGTAGACTTGTTTTTGTATCCTCCAATGTAACAATAAAAATCGATCAATATCCTCAATTTTGTCAACACACAACAAAAGGAGTTCTTCACGCCGGCAAGCGCCAAATATTCCAAATACAGTAATTTTTCTAACAGATGCTGCTCGTCTGATGGTCGACTAGATATTTTGTCACTTCTTCTGTTGTCAATATTTTTGCTTTATTTGGTTTGTAGCATTCAGATTTTCTACGTAGCAAAGTAAAAACTTTTCCATATCTGCAAGAACACAAGGGAACTTGTAATAATAACAAACAACCTAGCATAACACCAACCTGGAAATGTCAACATTTTCATGAAGCTTCAAATAGGTTTTTAGGATGGAGATTTTAGTCTATAAGGTATTCGGTGCAAACTTTTTCGATAATTATGTTACATAGCACAGCAAAATTTCCTCGTTTATGCCACACACATTTTTGGTCTTACTCCACGTGGTAAATGCTTCATATTCCTTTATATATCGTTCCCTTGTTTCTGTTGTCTAGCAAAAGTATCTCAATCTTGTGTATTATTTGTTTAAAACAGTGGATATAGTTTAGAGACCCAAAAGGGCACTTTAGAGAGAGATGTTGCCTGTTTTTAGAATATTTTCAAAATGATTTAACAATATCTTTTTGCATAAAAATTGTTTTTAATTTAATTCTATACCACTTTGTTTAAACAATTTTTTTGAAACCGAATTACGGTATTCATACTTTTTTTTTTGATAATAAAAAAATAGTTTGTGTTAAATTTTTTTTTTGACGTCTTTTGTTCTCTTTTATTATAAAAGTAACAAAAAAAAAATGCCTTTTATTACAAACTACATTTCCTACAAGTTTTATTCAAATGTTATTTTTGAACGTATCCATTGTAATGTTGAATTCTTTTGAGGGTGAATAGTTTTTGGAGACATTTAATAGTTAAAAAAAAAACAATTTTAATTTATTTTAAGTACCAACGGCGCCGACTTTGCGGGTTCGAGCAACTTTTGGAACCCACAATATTTATTTTGCGGGTTCCTTGCACCCACAATAATGTTTCCATAAATTTGTATAAGTATAGGAAACAATCGAACTTCCATTCAATGAACTTCAACATACTTCGTTGGGATTTTAAACTTTACACAAACATGATTGTAAAACCGTTTAAATAATGATGTTCCAAAGGTTTTCTTAGAATTATTTACCTGCATTTGCCGTTATCATCAGTACCACATTGTGCGGATTTTACATTTTCTACAGTGCAGGAAGGCAGGCTAACTTTACTAAGAAAACATTTCCTTTATGTAAAGTATAAACAGTTAAGCGGATTATAGCATTCTTTTCGGTTTCTTGAACTACGATCATTTTGCTATTCTAATTTTTCAATTGCAATTTTGGCTTTCTAGTTGCATGTAACATCTCTAATATTTAAAAAAAAAAAACGAAAAATAATCAGTGTTAAAGGAGGGTAAAAAATTGAGTAGGGAAGAACACGAATTAATATATATATATAAACAGATTTTGATGATACATGTGGCTAAAGTTATTTTTTTAAATTATGTTTATGAAACTGACTTGCAAAAATCAAAATGCCTACCTGCAACTGCATTTGCGTCAATAGCCTTACGTCGTTGGTGCAGCATTTACGCGATAAAACAACTATGGTCTGCAATAATTTGCGATTTTTAAAATGTCATAAAAGGTACTTATACATACAAAATGTTAAATTAATCTATATCTAAAACACCTAGTCAAAGGCAATTACAATTACAATTTTTCTATTCAACCATATAAATTGCATAGGAGCTGAATTACTTTAATAGTTGCACGGTTTTGCTTTAATTTCTATATGATTACAAAATGATTTTTTGTATATTGTGTTTCTTGTTTTACTTTTGTTTATACTTCAGCATAATAAACAAAATTAATACCCTTATCCCACCATCTCATTTCACTGTTCATATTGCAAAAGTGCAAACTGCAGTGGTGCAGACTGTGATAAAAACACCGACCGAGAACGATAAGGTTGTGATTGCACTATTGCACAGAACTATTTTGTATCTTGATTTTATTAGTTTTGAGTGTACGCTGTGTGCTAGCTGTGCATATATCTATTTTGTATCTTGATATTTAGGAGTGTTCAGTGTATGCTGTGTATCTATAACAGATATTTTAATTGTATACTTTCAAGTGAACGACGTGATTTCGAAACTAATTCAATTTTGCGTAAGTAGGTAGTCGGTCCATGGTTTTTTAATTATGCTTGTATATTTAGTAGTATGGACAAATTCGTAATCAGAAAAACAAAACAATCGGTGGCAGCTGAACTGTCGCCGAGAGCGTCAACTTCAACAGCTTCCGAAACAGTTCATGTTAGTGTTAGTGCTGATGCTTTATCAGGACCTCCTCCTAAGTTGATGGAAATTGATACTTCATTATCAACAACAACACATAAAGCTAGTAGTGCAAAAGGAAAACGCGCTTTTAAAGAAATATGGAAGTCCTCGTTTCCTTGGATCGTTCATTGCCAACCACAACCTACATCAGACTTAAATTGTGATACTAAAACTGATTATGTACTATGCAAAATATGTAAGCTAGCTTCAGATCAACAACTGCTTTCTTTCTCAACAAAAAGATTCAGCATTTATTTTATCTGGGTTTAAGTCTTGGAATAAAGCCCTTGAAAGATTTCGACTACATGAGAAGTCATTGTGTCATCGAGAAGCAAGTCTTAAAACGTACTCAAAATCAAAAGAAAAATTTAATATATCAATCCAGCTCTCATCCGTAAAAACAAGAAATGTTAGAAGCGCGAGAGGCACTACTTAAAATCATTTCTTCAATTAAATATTTGGCATTTCAAGGATTAGCTATTCGTGGACATACCGATGAAAATAGTAATTTAATAACTTTGTTAAACCTTAGAGCTACCGACTGCCCCAATCTTAAGAAATGGTTGGCTAGAGATAAATACAAATGGTTGTCTCACGATATCAGCAACGAAATTCTTACCATAATTAGCCATAAAGTTCTTAGACATCTTATTGCACAACTTAAAGAAGCAAAATACTATTCGATTATTGTTGACGAAACCAGTGACATTGCCGTCAAGGAACAAGTCTCAATCTGTTTTCGATACGTATCCAATGATTATGATGTAGAAGAAAATTTTTTGGTTTTATGAAACGTCAAATACCCAGTCTGCAACACTACTGAAAATAATTATTGACGTGCTTCAACGATTTGATATGCCCGTTAAATTTTGTCGTGGTCAGTGCTTTGATGGAGCTGCAAATATGTCTGGTGCAGTGACTGGTGTCCGAACCCAATTTACTGCGTTGGAACCTAGAGCCATTTTTGTACATTGCCTAGCCCATAATCTAAATCTCGTTGTTCAGGATAGCATTCAACTTCAAACAGGTTGCCGCAACGCTTTAAACATTGCTCGAGAAATGATTACATTTGTCCGTAATTCTCCAAAGCGACTAGGAATATTTTCGCAACTTCAATATGAAGAAGGCACCAAAAGAGGAAACCTTCGTCCATTTTGTCCAACTAGATGGACAGTTAGATTTGTTTCTATGAATTCAATTCTTACAAATTATTCAAGTCTTATCAATTTTATGTCAGAAGTAGCAATATCCGAAAGAAATGAAGTTGGAGCAAAAGCTAGTGGTTTCGTATCACACTTAGAATCATTTGACTTTTTTTATTACATCAACGCATTGGTTAAAGTTTTTGGCCACGTCGATACAGCTAATACAACTATTCAGAAGAAGACCTTGTCATTTCAAAAGGCTATTCTATGCTTACATCTTTAAAAACAGTGATACAGTCCTTCAGAGATCAAGATTTCTTTTTAGAGTTTTGGAACACTATCAATAAAAAGCCGATTCTCTTGAATTAGAGCAACCAAAACTTCCTCGTCAGCGACGTGTTCCCGACGACTTGATGATGGTTCAGAGAGTCACAAATTTGTTAATGTAATGGATTATTACAGGCAACAGTTCTTTGAACTGATTGATAATGTTGTGACAAGTTTAACTGCTAGATCGGACTCTACTGCAGCAATTTTTTGCAAATCGCAGAACGATTTGTAATTGGTAAATCTGATGAAGAAGACGATGAGTACCTGCTAAACTTTTACGCTGACGACATTGATAAAGAAAGATTATTGCTCCACAAAACAATGTTTTTAGAAATTTTACAATCTCGAAAGCAAAACGTTTCTGATTTTGATGAAGTGGTGAGTTTTTTAAAGACGATAAATTACTGAGAGAAATTTTGCCAGAGTTCTGCAAATTGATTAAGCTCATATTAACTGTCCCAGTTTCAACGTGTACCGCTGAACGATCATTTTCTAGTTTGCGTCGCTTAAAAACATACACGAGGTCAACATCTACCCAAATGCGACTAAATAGTACAGCAATTATACACGCTCATCGTGAAATAACGTCATCTATCTGCATTGATGAAGTAGCAGATGAGTTTATCAGTGCTAACCACATTCGTCAACAAACGTTTACATTGAATAAATAGTATTTAATATGAAATATTAACTTTCACAGTTCACACTATTCTTTATTCGTTTATTTAATTTTTTGTATCAAATAAAACTTTTATGCAGATATGCACTTATAGTGAATTAATACACTTTCAATTTCTTATTTTTAATTTGCAAAAATTATATGCACCCACAAAGTTTCGAGCAAGTCGGCGCCGATGTTAAGTACGGTACTATTACACGAGAAAAAGTTGAAGTATAGACGAACAATGTCAACAGATCGTAGCACAGGTTATTTGTTGTAAAATCATAACATCGTTAACAAAGTGTTAACGTTTAATCGCAAAAAACATCATCCTACAATTTCAAACCAAGTATTCTCGTAACAGTAGTAAACACACACAAAAGACCACCTGATATATACATTTCGCTGGTATCCTGAGCTTATGATGTGCTGATCTGTATTGAGATCTGTTTGCATTCTTAGTTTATATTATTTACATGTCCTCTTACACAAGATGAAGTTGTGATACGGCTTAACTTGAAAAACACAATATATATTTTATTTTCATAATTGTTTTTTGATGATTATGTTTATGATCTCCTTATACTATTATATTTCGTCAGGTGGTAAACTGGCACTGGATACGTGACAATGACCGTTTTTGCTACCACGAAAAATTCATAATTATTTTTGAGACGCAATACGATGATTAAAAATGTATTTTTATTTTGGAACCATACCAATATAGTCTGATGAACACGAATATGTAACCTTTCAAAACATTTAAAAGAAAAGTAAAACTAATTCAAAATTATTCCTTTTTTAGTTTAAGGTGGAGGTAATGAGTGAAACTGCCTTTTGTCGAAGTGTTCCCCGACGTTTCACCCCTATCAAGGAAAACTATCTCTTTTAAGCCGTTTTGTTAATGAAAAAACAAGTAACGACCTAAAAGATAGTTTTTTAATTAAATTAAAAAGATCTAAGCAAATTAATTGCCTGTATTTTGAAAAAATGTTATTGACATAACTACAAGATAAGTACCAAGTGTTCGTTTTAATTCAAAACTAAATATTAAATCAATGCAAAATTTATAGTAGATAGAAGAATCAAATATTTATCAAATTGTAGTAACCATACCTCTGTATCTTGTTTAGTTTCAAAGATATACATTTTTTCCGATGAGCTAAAAATGTAAACCACACAAATTTCTAGATAAAGTTGAGATTAGACTTAAGGTATGACTAACAAGAAATCCAAGGATTTATTGATTTAAAATACCAAAACTAATGTCGATTTTCTGTAAAACGGAATTGTGGTATGATTAAAAATATTTTTAAATTATTTAGAATAAAAACAAACAAAGCTTTATTTTAAAATATTTTTCTACGGCTGAAAAGAAACACGATATAAACAAATTACATTGAAACAAGAAAGTTCTTCTTTCTCATCAGGGCGAAAAGTTGAATGTCAATTTGTTGTCAATTTTTAGGTCCGAATGCCTATTTTTATATAGAAAAGTTCCCTGTGGCTAGATGAAAATCATTAATTTACACCCAACAGTTACTACTGATAACGAAGGGTAGAGTTCATTGTAAATCATGATGACTGATGGGTTAGAGTACAAATAAAAAATGGTAATGCCCACTACTCTATGTTGCTCACCGTTGCGAATTGTACTTGTCGTTTTCTATTAAACTATATGTATTGAAATTTAATTACAACACACACGTACTTAAAACTTGATATTGGAATGTCTGGAAAACTATCAGAAAGAGACCACATGTTCATATGTTTGTTTGCCTACACCTATAGGAAATGATTTCAAAAAATAATCCGCATTCGTCAATTCGTTAAAAAAGTACCAAACAAATATTAAAATTTATTACAAAATATCGAGTTAGTTTAATATGGGAGCAGTAGAGAACTTCTCCTTCCAAATTTCATTTGTATACGTCAAACTAAGTACCTCATTTCAAATAATTGATTATTAAAGATTCCCTCATATAGTTTCGCTGGTAGTCTCAATATCAAAGTTATTACACTGCACTGTCGTTATTTATTCGTATGGTACATTATTTTTTATTATTGTATTGGGATGGAATAAACCTGTATAGTGTGGTTACGAGACAGTGTGCAATTGTGGATTGGTTCGTGCAAGTAACTGTTTCAAGGTTTAGGAAAACACCTAAACCTTTTATGTGAGCCTATTTAAAGAAGCCTTCAGATCCTGAACTATTTTTACTTCAGTTAGGTACTGTGCTCTGCTTATAACAATAGACTATACAAAATCAGATAGTTTTCTATTCACTCTTCGGACAAACTGCCGGTTACCTAGGAGTTGGAGAGCATACAAGTTGATAGAGAGGTGAAGCTTAGTTTCACGTTTTCACGTTATGTGATAAACCCTAAGTTCCTTCATTTACGATTGGAATTAAAGATCTCTATGAACGGCGGAGTTCCGTACATACCAGAGATGTTAAAATTATTAGTACAGTAGTAGTACAGTATGTACCTTCTTATTTTTGTTTGAAATTTGTTCTGATCCACCAATTGAATTGTCAACTTAATTCAGATCTCTTCTTGTTTAATTGTCCCTTTCATCCTTTTACACCGATATTTTAAACGCACGCTGTTTCGCCAGACTCAAAAGCTAACAAGAAGAAAATTTTTCATACGAAGAGCTGCAGAAGTTCTGGGATTTAACGAGGCAGCGGTAACAAAAAGTTTGCGTTATCAGTTATATGTAGAACTTAATTTTGATTGTTAACAGAAATGATACGAATAAGTTTAGAAATGGGTTGACAAATGAATAAAGAAGTCTAAATAGTCTCTTTACTGCAAAAGAATTAAACAAAAAGTTTATGGTATTTCGTTCAAGTCCTCCCCTTTTTTCTCATTATGCAAAAGCAAACGAGTTTTCCTGTTCTTTTTTAACAAAAATTTTTGATTGATTCTGGATAATCATGTATCTCATAAAGATTTAAAAACGTAACTCAGACAAAATTTAAAAAAAGTAGTAATACTGATTTTTCTCCACACTCTAGCCATAAAATTAATATCCTTAACCGACTTTTCTTTAAACCACTAAAAAGAAACTACGATACAGTTGTTGACAATAGATAATCACCGCACCCAAGCACACAATAGCTCTATATGATGTGAATGAACTTTTCAAAACCAAATAAGAGCAAACACCAACAAAGGAACCCCGGCAATTTATCCTTTGGATTTAACTATTCACTGAAAATTTCCTGCTTAATAAAGTTTGGGAGCAAAATCTAAACGCTATGAATGAAAAACACGCACAGTTACTGCTAATCAAGGACCTGCATGCATGATAACGTCGATAATATCTTATTTAAAGTTGAGACCAGTGAAAAAGAAGAAAACCAGGAAATTGTAGCAGAGAAGAGTATTCTCATCCGGGGGTTACAAAAACGTTATTTGTAACTAAGAATACTTGGAGAATTGAAAAAGGTTGAACAGATCCCAAAAACAATGAAATTTTCTGATACTGCAGAGAAAAAGTCTTCAAAAGATTGTCACGATTGAAGTTGTTGGAATGCTTGTGTTTTCGATACTCTCCACACTTTTTATTAAAAAGAAAGAAGTGTATACGGTGTTGTGGTTGTGAATAAACGTGTTTTCTGTGTTTGCAAATAATTTCCATTAATAATTGAATTTCTCTTATTGAGATTATTAATTGGAAAGCATAACAATGCCGCACATTTGCAAGATTTGTACAGACCTGCTATCAAACAAGACGATTAGTATTCAATGTGCGCAATGTGACAGTCATTATCACGCTAAATGCATTAACTTCGATCGGCACAAAACTGATGCAATAAAATCAATTCAAGGAGCTTTTTGGATATGTGTCGATTGCATTGAAAATAAAAACGCTAAAAGCGATTCTACTAATTGTAAAAACTGTGATACGCTCGTCAGCATCATAGATGAATTAAAAAACGCCGTTTCGTCTTTACAAAAGGAAATTGCGCAATTGAAGAACAATCACGATCAAAATACATCTCTAAAAACTGATTTGGATACTGAAACCATTTATGAAATTAATGAGCGCCAAAAAGAGCAAACAATGTCATAATTTTCAATGCAGCAGAATGTGCCTCTGGTAGCTTAACCGATAAACGTCAAGCTGATGTAGACTTTGCCAATAAAGTTATTAACTATTTATCTAATGGTGTGCAAATTATTAGCACTGTAAGATTAGGCAACTCATCGAATAAACCCAGACCTCTAAGAGTACAGCTACTTTCTAGGAATGATGTTCTCCTAATATTAAAAACAAACATAAACATGAAAAATTGACTATCAGTCAATATATCTACTGACAACACCCTTCTCAACAAAAATATTTCAACAGAATCAGAGATGAACTTAATGCAAGAAAGGCAAATGGCGAAGCAAACATTTACATTAAATATAAGAACGGTATTCCGGAAATTGCACAATCAAAAACATATAGGCAATATATATTTTCAAAACGTCAGAGGTCTTCGTTCTAAAACGTCTAGATTTTTTAGCTTAGTCTCGGAAGAAGAATTCGATATAATCAGTCTAGTTGAGACAGCTTTAACTAATAACATCGCGAGTTCTGAGTTATTTCCAAGCAATTATACCGTCTTTCGTTGTGATCGTCAATACACTGTTACAGAGAAGCAATGGGGCGGTGGTGTATTAATAGCTATTAAAAAACCTCTCACTTGTTTTTAATTGACACTGTAAGGCTTAAAGATAACGTGCCAAGTGTTGACATTATCGGCTGTAAGTGTAATGTGAATGGTGTAACTATACATATTTTCATCGTTTATATTCCGCCAAGCATCTCGACTTCTGATTTATCTCATTTTTTGAACTTTTGAAGAACTTTGCCAATGCCTTGACCATTTATTAATTATAGGGGATTTCAACATTCCTTCTTTTATCAAACCGAATGCTAGTGACACTAAATTTAATTTAATTCATGAATTTATCTGCACTCTCAACCTAAGTCAGTACAATTTTGTAACTAATAGTAACAATAGACTTTTGGATTTAGTTTTAAGCAATTTTAAATGCGAAGTACAACATGACTGTGCACCCATTATTTTGGAAGACCTTCATCACCCGGCACTTATTATTTCTCCGGATCTGCGTATCAACAAAGAAAAATTTCCCATCAATCCCAAGCAACATTCTTACAATTTCAAGAAAGCCGATCTTTTAGGTCTGTATAATGCTATGTTTAATACTGATTGGTCATTTTTAAACTCATTTGTTGATGTCGACTTAGCTTTTAAACATTTGTGACGTTTATGTACCGCGTTTTCGGCTTAAGAAACGTAATTACCCAAAATGGTTCACCCCGAAATTATTAATAATATTAAATTAAATTCAAATATTTTCAAGTACAAAATGTCTAATGATATTGAGGACTTTAATGAATTTAAACGCTTACGAAAAACTATTAAATATCAAATTCTGCTGTCATACAAGTCTTATATTCTCAATGTTGAAGAAGCAATTAAAATCGATCCTGAAGTATTTTGGTCTTTTTGTTAGGTCTAAAAGGGCATCATCTAGAATTCCCGCTAAAATGATATATGACAATGTAGAGCTTACAACCCCTGATGAAATTGTTGAAGCATTTAGAAAATACTTTTCATCTGTTTATGGTCCAATTTCATCTAAATATGAACCATTAGATTTCCAATTCAATAATCTACCTTGTATTTCTATGCCACTAATCTCGGATGAAGCAATTTTGAAAGCAATTCAATCGCTTAAATGTAAAGTAACATCTGGACATGACCAAATTCCTAGTTTTTTTATTAAGGATTGTGCATGTGTTTTTGTTAAACCACTTCGATTTATTTTTAATTTAGCTCTCTCCACAAATTGTTTTCCAAACGCATGGAAAATTGCGCGAATATGTCCAATTCTGAAGTCTGGTGACCCCAGTTTAGTGTCGAACTATAGACCAATTAGTGTTTTAAGCAATTTTTCAAAAGTTTTTGAGTTAGTGGTATATAATCAAATATTTCCTTACGTTAGTAACTATATTTCTCCGTATCAACATGGTTTCATGAGTCACCGTTCTACATTAACTAATTTAGCCAGTTTTTCGCAGTTTACAACTTCAGTGTTAGATAACCATGGCCAAGTTGATGTGCTTTATACAGATTTTAGAAAGGCTTTTGACTCTATAATTCATCCTATAATTCTTATGAAATTAAAAAACTTTGGTTTTAGTAACTCTTTACTATCTTTTTTTGCCTCATATTTGAGTAACAGAGTACAATATACAGCCTTTAATGGTTTTCAATCTCAAAACTTTATAGCGACATCTGGTGTTCCTCAAGGTTCACATCTTGGACCGCTATTGTTTATTATCTTTATTAATGACTTGTCAAACGATATTTCTTGCAAACACCTGTTTTTTGCTGACGACCTCAAGTTATATAAGTCTATTGCTACTAATGATGATTGTCAATATTTACAAAATCAACTCACTTTAGTTTTCGAATGGTGCGCCAAAAATTATCTTCATCTTAACATTGCTAAATGTCGTATTGTCTCATTTACAAGAAAACAAAATTGTATCTTATTTTCATATTCAGTCAATTCTGATATTTTGGAACGTGTTGATGTTATAAAAGACCTAGGAGTGACTTTTGATTCTAGTCTTACGTTTTCTAGTCATATTAAAAATATCACGTCTTCTGCTTCAAAGACTCTTGGTTTTATAATTCGCACATGTAACTTTTTTAGATCTCCATTACTCTCTAATTTCAATTTATAACTCACTAGTTCGATCCAAGTTAGAGTACTGTAGCCTAATATGGTTCCTGTTGTATAATGTAGATATAGACCACATTGAAACTATTCAAAGAAAATTCTTTAAGTTTGTCGCGTTTGTGATCGATGGAGTTTATCCATCAAGAGGTTATCCCAAAATCTTCTTTTGCAACGATTTGAAACTCATTCTCTTGAATCTAGAAGATTGTGTAGTGTCATCAAACTGCTTTTTAATATTATTCATAATAAAGTTGATTGTCCTTACTTATTAAAGGCTATTAATTTTGCAATACCAGCTTACTCTTCTCGTTCGACATTAACTTTTTATAATAAAACGCCTAAGCAATCACTACTTAAATGTACCTTTCTAATTTTTATAATATATATGTTTATTTCTATTTTTTTTCTTTCTTTTGTTATATTAGAACTTTGTATAACTCGTGGAATATTATTAACAAGTTTTCTTTAGTTTTTGGTTGTTCTGTAAATGGAATTTGTTTCTGTTGAACAATAAATTATTATTATTATTATTATTATTATTACTAGAAGATTCCTAGTCAGTTTTGGAGAGCTCTAATCATTCATTCCAATAACATTAATCAATATGTAAATATTCTATGATTTTTTCTTTAATCCAAAAAAGACAAACGTCCGGAGTCAGTCAGTGTAAAATACTGAAAATCGGTTTAATCGTATTTTAGTTAAGTGGATAAACGTATGCGTTACACTTTTACTTTTGGATAAAATTTGTTGGGAATTCCAATCGAAAGTGTATCTGTGATTAAATTAAAAAAAGTTAATTCTGAATTTAAAAAATATATGCCGATGAATATAAATAGAAAGTACCGCTACCAAACCAACCTAGTTGTTACCAGGGTTGCAGAATACAGGAGCACCGTTTCACATGAAACTGTGAATTCTAGAAGTATTTATAATTCAAACAATGTACCTATAACAAAATTTCCATCATGCAGAACTTCGTAATTCTACAATTGTTGTTACTGCAAAAAAACATTACACTCTTACTACATTTTAAACAAATAATATGTCAAAGTTTCACAACAAAAAATTTGCAATGAACTGGGAACGCGAACTTGTGGAATTAATAAATCGTTTTTACAACAGTACCTTAGAACGTTAAATTAAGCGCCTTATATAATGCAACACGACGTGTCAAATCCAACTCAATCAATTGATTTAACAGGATCTGTACCATTATATAAAGCTCTTTGTCTTAAAGCATAATCGTTCCAATTATGCGCTCAATTCCATTGTATAAAATGTATTTTTTTAAGAGAAAGGAAAATTTGGTATTAGGGTATTAGGCAGCGGTTGCGGTGGCCGCGTCATCAACAAAGAAAGTGTTTTATTTCTAGCTCTAAGGTGTTTCCGTTTTACGAGACGACTAAGATGAAAACGGAAGATCTGAACCATATGGAACTCCAAATGTTAATTCTATCGATGTGTACTGTTGTTTTACATCCGAGTATACGGCCACTCTGTTCGATAGGTAGGTTTGTATCAGTTTGATCAGATGTGGATCTATATTCGTAGCTTTCATTTCTTTACAATAGGACGTCCCAAGGAAGAGTGAAGACATCAGCTGCAGTGAAAGCGACTGATTTTCGTGTGCACTGTGTTCCGTGAATAGTTTACCTTGCCTGTTCTATGATGTGCAGAACTGTGTGTGTGAGATAGATTTATTTTGATAAAACCAAATTGAGAGTAGCTAAAACGCCGATTGCGTTGATGACGTGTCAATGCAGTTTAGATTGAGCAGAGGTATGAACCGATAGCTATCACTCTGTTTTTACCATGTTCCCGGCAACTCTCCTGGAGTGAAAGAGAATGTTAAAAATTTAATTTAATTCTTTTAGGCACCTTTGCCGACAGATGCGTCAGCAGTTATATAAGTCGATCCTTTAATTGGCCATAATAATTAAAGGATCGACTTACGTAATTGCTGAGACATCTGTCGACAAAGTTGCGTTAATGCAATTCATCCTCGGGCGTGTTCCGTTAACACGAGACGACACTAGATTAACGAGAGTCAACCGGCGATTAATGTCTAGTGGTAGCAGGAAAGTCACTTTTTTTCTAGGGAATAGTTATGAGAGGAATTGAACGACTTCTTCGGAGTTAACCAGGCAACATTTAAAAAGGTTTTCACCATAATTCTGCGTCAGGATTCCCTGTTTTTTTCCCAAACGCCTTAGTTATGGCTCGTTGTTTTGTTATTTCAGTTTATTGCGTAACGCTGCTCTTTGCAGTTACGTTTAAATTCTTTAAGACACGCATGCTGAACTCACACTCTGAAACATGATTGTTGTTCATGGACTCAGGCGTTAGAGCGTGATGAATACCCGAGTCCAGCAACGGTTCATTGACACCAAGACTTCAGAGGCGAGAGTAATATTCATAATAATAGAATTTCCCTTCGTTGAGTACAATAAGCCCAATACTGGTCAACCTTTCTAACAGTGTGGAACCTCAAGTAACAGACTTAGCGTTCAAATCACCATGAACGTCCAATCATACGTGCTTTTGAAAAACTCGCCGAAACCTGGAATAATAAAAAGTGACGGATGAATCAAAGCCAATGCACACGTAAAACTTTTATCCACAAGCGTTTTTTGTATTCTGTTTCAAGTCGATGGCTGTCTCGACTGATATGTGTTATTTACTAATCCCAAATTATGTGATTTTTTGTTTTGCAATGTAACTACCCAAAGCTTATGGTTAAACGCCATCGTTGTGATTAAACAATTAATATTTGAGTAATTTATGTACCAGTATGTAAATGACGTGTTTAAAATGCAAGATCAGTATAATTAACTGAATTCGAATGAAGTAGCCTAGATTACTTCTTACATAATGTTTTAATCCGAAATAGTAACTTTTTATATATTTTTTTCCGGTTCGGTTCTAAACGAGTTAAAGTATGAAAATGATGTCAAGTCGTGTAGGAGGACAAATTTACTATTGATTAAAGATTTTGTGTTAAAAATATTTTGTTCTGCTTGTGCGTTTTAAATGTTTATAACGTACTTTTGTTGGTTTCTGATTAATAAAAAACAATTAAAATAAACTTGATTAATTTCTTATTGTAGAAAAGAAAAACACCAAAACTTTTACCAAATACGTGTTTTCAATAGTTAACAACCCTCACAGATGTTATTCCTGATGTAAAAGCTAAAATTCCATCAACTACGCCATTCCCACAACTATGATGATAAGGGTTCAGAATGTAAAACCCCTAAACGCACATCTTATCAATAAATAAATACGCACAATGACTTTTGACTTACTAAGGATCTGAAACACCTTTGAAAGAAAAGGAAAAAAAAATATTTTTCGGTTTTTACACTAAGTTATCGACTAACATTAATTTTATATGTTAAGGTTGTTCTGATATAGAGATATTTTCCTAATCATTATGCGAGTGAACGAATAATATAAACTCTCTATAGGAGCATGGACGGAGTTAAGTTAAGTTAAGGCCCAGATAATTCTATATTTGCATATGAACTTCCCGAAGTTGCCGATACGTAGCGATACGTGTTACATTATTATAATATTTTAGTTTTCTGTTATTTTCACACCTAACACTCAATTTAAATTTAAAGATTAATTCAAACAAACTGAACAGTATATCCTAGTAATATTTATACAAATGAAATATTAAAAAACTTTAAAAAACCTATTTTTAAATTATTGTATTGTTCCATCGTGTGGTTTTGATTTCGCGATATTCCGGAAAACCAACGCATAACGCCATCTATCGATTACTGAAGGAGACACTAACACGTTGATTATCGGTATTTTTGATGATTAGTTATATTTCAATGATGATGCAACTATGGGTTAGCAGAAATAAAATGTTTTTGAGCTCCAAGCAAGATTCGAGTAGACAAAATACAAGTTAAAAAATTATTTCATATTTCTTATATTAACAAATTAAATAGATAAAAATTTAAATAATATTTGAAGCAATAAAGAAAGTTTTTTTTTCTAATACTTATTTAAGAAGAATTCGACTTCAACCTACCAACAGAAATCACATACAATACACATAAAATACACAGATTTGAAGTTGTTATCGTTTGTATAAGATCGTGTTTTGTTTAGTATTAAGTGTGGTAGTACATTTTTGAGTGATAAAATGTAGGTACATTAAATTATATTCAAATGGTCCTTACCTAATTATAACATACATTTGCTCCTAGGTATTACACATTATTTATTCACAAGTCTATCATACAATACACATATATAAATTGCACTCAAGGTGAGGAACTTGTATATGAGAAAATGTAACAGATACAGAGATAAAGTACAATCTTACATAAATGGAAAGCATACCTACTAAGATTTCTTAAATGTAATGCAAAATAATGAAAGAGCCTCATTTTGAAACAAATTCCATTTTGTTATGACACACTTTTGGACTACCCTGTATTCTCAAAAGGAGCTAAGAAAGTATTGTACCGTGCATCGGTATTTACAATATCCCCAAAAATATAAATTAAGGTCAATTGTTTATCGAACACAAAAATTATGTAAATTTTCCAAACAATAAATGTGAGAAATATAAAAGAAAATTGGAGACACAAAAATCAAAAAAGGAAAGGAAGAGACAAGAATGGAGGCTCAAAAAGTTGGGGTCGGGTACATGAAAATGTGGGTAGAAGGGAAGGAAATAAGTTGGAGTAAAAGGAACGGGAATTTAAAGAAATGGATCACAAAAATTAGGAAATATAGGGCGGAAGGATGGTAAAGAAAAAAGGCGAAAGGGCGGATTGTAGAGCATTGAAAGAAAAAATAAAATTTTGTTTTTAGAATGTAGCACGAATAAAAACATTTGGAAGGATATTTCCTTCCTTTTTATAGAATATTTTAAAATGGTGGCCTTGATTGAAACGTGGCTGGAGGACAAGGACTGGGAATGGTGGAAAAAGATGTCAGAAGAGTTGGAATTGAGACCATAATTTGCGGTGAAAGCAGGGAAAGAAAGAAAGAAGTAGAAGATAAACGGGTAGATGGAATAACAAAACAAGGTATAAAACAGACAAAAATATGAAATAATAACAGTATATGGAAAAGAAATGGAAAAGACCAGGCAAGGAATGTAAAAGAGGTAATAGGAGAAGGAGGGAAGGAAGAATTATAATAGGAGGAAACTTCAATGCGAGAATATGATATAAAAAAGATAAATAGGCAAGAACAAAAATTAATTAAAATGAAAGGATATGGACTTAGAGAAGAAGAAACCCGGATAACCAACCATGGAGGTTTTCATAATTAAAGGAGAAAAACCAGAAAGGGAAGAAAAAAGAGGAATAAGGGGTGAGGGGAGAGTGTGAAAAGATAAAACCACAGATAGAGAAAGATCAGAAAACGGCGGAAGAAATGTGAAAAGAAATAAAAGCTAAGAGAAAAAGCAAAGAAGATTTGTAAGAAGAAAGAAGACTATAAGAAGGAAATGGAAGAGAAAATAAAGAATATAAAAGTAAATAAGATGCATGGAGGTTTATTGGCAAAGGAAATAGGATAGGCAAAAGAGAATTTGTAAGGATAGAAGAAGAAAGGAAAAAAGAGTGTTTTTATACAGGGTGGTAAACCAAATTTATGTTTTTTTTAAATAAAACAGCCTGTATATTTTACATAATTTGTTTTGCAGAAAAAATGATGGAACTTTGTACAGAATACTTGGGTTTTTCGTTTTAACGTTACTCACCTTTTTGTTAGAAAAAAAGGGTCACTTTGATATGTCCAGTAAGTCTTAGACATTTTCCAACAAACTAGCACACAAAAATTTTAGGGTACTTTTTAATAAATAATTTAATTTTGATCCATACTGCATACACTATACAGAGTGTGCTGAAACGCATAAGTTTATAAATGGAACATCCTGTATTCCTGTTCACAAGTCGATTAAGAATTTCATAAGCTTAATCCATTGATATACAGTTTGTATTTTTGAATTCTGGATAATTATTAGCATTTTCCAAAAAACTATTTTATGTTATGAAGAAGTCCATCTGCCCATCGCGTAATAAGAAATAGACGTTTTACATAGAAGAAAACCTATACGATTGCTTCTTTAAAAATATTTAAAAGTATGACAACGCTAACTTCAGACCACACAGCACTATTTGATGACGGCATATGAAGTGACAAAGACCAACGTAAGTAAAACGTTTATTGCATCCCATGTTTCAGATTCAGTTTGAAAACCCAATAATGGGTGTATGCTACCTCGGGTATTAAAAAGAAACACCAATAAATACCAAGTTGGTATAAAAGTTGCTGTAGAAAATTTAATTTGCGGAAATTTTGTTACGCGATTCACCGTATTATTTATCAAATTAAAATTATGTACTTTTTAAATTAGAAACATCTTCTGTTTGAAAAAATGTTCAAGAAAAATGTTTGAAAGTACATATTCTAAGAAAATTAAAATCCCTTCTCTAACGCCCTCTTTTGGCTATGCGGATTTTGCCTAAAATCTCCGGTATCATAAAACCGTTAAACACTATTCGTGTGAAATGTATGCTTTATTTTTCAATTCGAAGTGGAAACTAAAGTCCGTTATTATTTTTTAAATTTTAGAGGGAGCCAAACAAGCGTGTTGTAGATCATGCAAATAGTATGAAATATTTCACGTATATGTTATGTACCGGTTTCAACAAGACGGTGTTTAATTAGAATTAGTATGAAGTAATCAAGAATACCTACTATGACCGAGTTCAGGGATTAATCTATTCGGCGTAAGGAAAACTAGTTTTGATAGATGTTGCATATAAATATGTAACACTTAGTTAATAGTAAACAAGAAAATAGAGAAAGGAGGTCAAAATTGTTGAGGGTTCGATATCGATCTGTGTTAGTTTAATAAATTTGCTATCAAATCGGTAAATAGATAGAAGTTTGAACTGAATAGAACCGCAACAAAATTACATAACACGTCCGCTTACAGTGCGCGATAAGCCTTAACTATAGAATTTACGTGCTTCATAAGTTGATTCGTTATCGTAGTTAACGTCTTGTCAGCTAAAACGCCTCGTACAATCCACAACCACTTGTTGATTTTTGTAGAAGCGGGATTGAGGTGCTTAACAACAACTCAGCACTATTTCTCGGTGGTAAACGAACATCTATACACAATGGCAGGGTACCATAAACTCGAGGCACAAAACATACAGGAATTAAAAGACATCGCCAATAAACTTCGCATACATTCCATCACATCGACTCAAGCATCGAATTCAGGGTGAGTCTAATTTAAATTTAGGTGCAATGAGAAAATTTGGGGTAACCGAGAACTAGATCTAGGGTAGTTTCCTGAAACAAAAAAAAAACATGCTTGTGTCAATATTAGGTTAGGTCGGTTTCTGTAAATTGCATCTATTGGATCGTATGAAATAAAATAAGGTCGGGTATAAGTTAAATCTTGTTACGAACACAAGAAGTAGAAGTTACCATTTTCATTTCTGTCTTTGGGGGTTAATACAACCTTTTCAAATCGCGTATTGCAACTGCAAATGTAAGAAAGTAAGATAAAGATCGCTTTATGGCACGTTGTGGGTAATAGAATGAAACCGCAATATAGCAATGAATCGTAGGTTTTAGTGCACGCTAAAGTGAATTATAAATAGACGCCATTTCATTTTACAAAATCTATCGTTTTTAAAAAAGTATTGTAAGAATTGTAAAAAAACATTTAGTGAGCATGTGCGTTTGATAAGGTTATAACCGTCGGCCGATTACCGAGATCAAATCCCGCGCTTGTCATTTAAGTTTTGCCATAATCGCAAGAAGCATGCCGTCTCAAAAGTCCGCCGAATTGCAAATTCTCGAGGATATTGCTAACAAACTACGCATCCACAGCGTTACGTCCACCAGCGCTTGTAACTCGGGGTACGTTATGAATTTAGATTATACAAAATGCGGCTATTTGTTTGTATCGTCATCTCATAACTAAATTGCAATTAATAATTATTTTTGTAACAGACATCCAACATCATGTGCATCAATCGCGGAGGTACTTTCTGTTCTCTTCTTCAACACCATGCGCTACAAAGTTCAAGAACCAAGAGACCCATCCAGCGACAGATTTGTGCTGTCTAAGGGGCACGCGGCCCCGATTTTATACGCGGCTTGGGCTGAGGCGGGCTTGTTTCCCGTCAGCGATTTGCAGAATCTAAGAAAGTTAGATTCAGACCTAGAAGGTCATCCTACACCAAGACTGAATTTTATCGATGTAGGTACCGGCTCTCTTGGTCAAGGACTGGCAATTGCTGCTGGTATGGCTTTCGTTGGCAAGAACTATGATTTAGCAAGTTACAGGTAAAGCAAATCATTGTACTTACATATTAAACAGATGTTAAAATTCGACCTTACTACCAAACGACCTCAAACGAAGTCAATGTTATTGATAAAAATAATTATCGTTATCATTACGCAATGAAAGACAGACTTTCATGCATTTTTAAGTAAGTTGCAAATGGAAAATTGAATGCATCATTGTTACATAATTTAAAACATTCGTAAGCAATTAAGATTGAAAATTACGTGTTGCCGAAACTATTCTATGGAATTTCCACAAATACGTGTTTCGAATTTTCAGTTGATCTCTGCCCCTCTTTCGGAGATTTCGAGTTTATTATTGTTTCTTTAATATTTTCGATTATCAAAATATTTGTTTAATGTGTGAAACAACTCGTTGCCGATGTTCATTTCATAATTCCAAGCAAATAACTATCTACAAATATTCTATTATTACGAATTAATCTGCGAAAAATAAACTCTCTTTTTTTTTGTTCAATGTTTGTTTAAACATTATCGTGTGGATGTAACTTCCGTATTTCTTGTATTGATTTTTTTTAATCGATCCTTCTTTAGTGTGGATGTTTGTAATTTTAGTTAAATGATTTATGGGCCCTCTTGTAGGAGTGTGAGTGATGGGTCCATTAAAACTCAAGAAACTTTTTTAGGCGGCGGCGACGTTTCCCTCAGGGACGTTTTACGTTTCTCGCTCGTATCTGATCAATCACTCGTAGTGTCGACGATGTTGAAACTATTTTTTGAAACGGATTGTTGTTTTTTTGAATTGATCCTGAAAGATCCATGCCGACGTTTCGGTCTGACCTTTATCAAGACTAAAAAAGACAATGTAGTTAGTCAATCCTGATGTTTGTTTTATTATTTTTATGTGAATTTGGATTATTGACTTTGGTTAATGTTTAAAAACTGATCAATTTAGATTTTAAAGACGTTTGACTGAATTATCGGTTTGGCTGTAATTGTTTTTTAGCCTTGATAAAGGTCAAACAGACCTGACGGAAACAGAGTTTTAATGCACCCATCAGTAACTCTTCTACAATGGCCCGTAAATCATTTAGTGGAAAACTAAAATTACACTTTTTTTACTTTTTCGAATATGGTTTTAAGTACCTATTTATTTAAATTTACTTTTTATCTCTGATAATTCGAAAAAAAAATTAAACTTCACATTTGATTTACTATTGATTGTTATAATAACGGTTGATCTTCCGAATACGTAGAACCATTTGATTTTCTACGCATGGAGGGGCAACCGCCAGGAGATCTTGATAGTATAATACTCCACATGGAAAATATTGGAAGTGAGTTATACCGTGATTTCAAAATCGAAAGTTTTCAGTAATTTAGTCTGTGAAAAGATGGCAAGCTGTAAATTTCTCGTATATTTCTGAAAGCTGATCGACCATTATTGATGAGGTTTAATAACTACCTCGCTGGCAAAATTAGGAACACGCAATTTTTTTTGGTTTTTAATAAAAAAAACTATTTATTTGCAAACTTTTACAAAAAACGAAATAACCATATTCAATTCAATTTAAATTTATTTGTCTATTTACATTAACAAAAGATTCGTGTTTTTGTTAACATAACAATAAAAGCAACAACAACAAAAATTTTTTTCTTTGGCTCTTCTCTTCAATCTATTCTTATTACTTCTCTTTTTCTTTCATCCATCCACTTTCTTTTTCGCCATCTTCCTCATCTCTCTCCCAAAAACATTTTCTCACTCTTTCGTCCGCTCTTGACTACACTCTAGTTTAAAATGCTTTACATTTTCCCACCCCTCCCTACACATTCTACACTTCCTATCTTCATCCTTCCACCAGTACTTATTTTCATTATCTTTGTTTCGTACTCTAAATCTTGCAATTAGTCTTTTATCTTTTAATGCCATTCTTCCGGTTATGTAATTCGATTTTCCATCTTTATTAATTCTTCATACTTAGTGTTGTATTTTCCTTCTCTAATTCTTGCTCTTCTTTCTTGTGCTTGTGTGTCTCTATCTCTCTGTACTATTTCTTCTTCCATACTTCTTCCCCCATCTCTTATCTTTTTTATTTCTTCCCTTGCACATCATCCTCTTTCATAATATCTTCTTCTAGCATCTTCACCATATTTTACCTTTTGCTCCTCTACTTCCTTCCAACATTCATAAATATCTTATTTTCTTCCCTGCTTTCCATCTTTTCTTCATACCGTATTGCCCTTTTTCCTGTCTGTATCCTTTTTTTCCAGTTTACATTCTTCTTCGACTAAACCTGGTGTTTCCTTCTCCAAACCTAGTGTCCACTTCCAATACCTTTCCTGTATCTTCTCCAGTTTCTTCCATCCCCACACCTCTGCTTTATACATCAACACACTTTCGCAAATATTCTTTCTCCTATACCCCATACCTCCCTTATTATTTTATTTCCTTTTTTCTCTAGTTCTTTAATTTGGTCTTCGTCCTTGTTGTCGTACCTCACCATATACCCTAGGTATTTATACTTGTCTACCATCTCTATCTTTTCCTCTGCCCACTTCCATTTCCTCCTTTTATTCTACATTTTTCTTCTTAAACTCCATAATGTTTGCTTTTTCTACATTTAATTCTAATTTCTTTTTTTTTCCCAAATATCTATTTATAACTTTTAAATCATGCATATAAATACGATAAAAGAAAATAAAGCTCTGCGTAAAAATTCCAAAAATAAATGTAACGTTCGTTTATCGCTATCACACGGCCACACGCGTATATAACAACACTCAAAACACGCGCTCCTTCCGTACTTCACCTACACTAACAACAGATAACGTTATTAATATTCATTGTTCTAAATCTACAGTTTTAATCGGAGAGAGTTTACTTCACGTCTTAACACTTTGCACGCCGAATTCCGAATAACCATATGACTAACCACAATTTGGGAACAATTTCTGCATGCTCCTGATAATATTGTCAATTCAGGTAAATTGTTCCATTCCTCAAATCGCACGGTTTGCAGTTCTTGGGGTGCAGGAATCATGGCCTTAACTGTTTTACCTAACATGTCCCAAACATGTTCGATGGGATTCATCTTAGGGGACCTAGTAGGCCAATCCATACTGATAAATTTCAGTTTCCATTAAAAATTTGTAACATACCTAGCTATATATGGACGAGTATTGTCGTGTATAAAAAGAAAATTATCTCGAATATATGGGGCAAAAGGTACTACATGGTCTTGTAGAACTTGCTTTATGTACCGATGAGCAGTCAGCGTGCCCTTGTCAATGACCACTAATTCTCTGCGCGCTCCCTAACATATCCCACCCCAGACCATAATAGAACCTCCGCCAAAAGCGACTCTTTATTTGCAACTTTTACAAAAAAGGAATGAACACACAATTACCATATGACTAACCACAATGGGAGCAATTTCTGCATGCTCCTGATAATATTGTTAATTTATTCTTGAGGTAAATTATCCCATTCCTCCAAATCGCACGGTTTGCAGTTCTTGTGTGGTTTGGGGTGCAGGAATCATGGCCTTTAACTCTTTTTTCTTAACATGTTCGAAGGGATTCATGTCAGGGGACCTAGCAGGCCAATCCATACTGATAATTAAAAAATATTTAACATACCTAGGGATATATGGACGAGCATTGTCGTGTATAAAAAGAAAATTATCTCGAATATATGGGGCAAAAGGTACAACATGTTCTTGTAGAACTTGCTTTCTGTACCTATCTGCAGTCAGCGTGCCATTGTCAATGACCACTAATTCTGTGCTCACTCCTAAACATATCCCACCCCAGACCATAATGGAGCCTCCGCCAAAAGCGACTTTGGGTGTACAATTAAATTGAGCATACCGTTCTCCTCGCCGTCTCCATACTCTCTCTTTTCCGTCGATCGAGTTTACACAAAACGGCTCTCGTCAGTAAACAAAACTTAGCTGCACTGGGGAATATTCCAATTTTCATGATCATGAGCAAACGCTAGTCGTGCTACGCGATGACATATCTCGAGTTTTGGAGCTTTCGCAGGTACGTAGGAGCATAGTTCGACTTGACTAAGCCTTCTTACTGTTCTTTCACTTATCTGCACCCCTTGGAGCTCTGCTAGCGCATTTCTGGTCTGCACTGCTGTTTGACGTTTGTTTCTCGGAGTTTGCAACATTATAAAGCGATCATCCTTAGCTGTGGTTGACCGTCTTCTGCTTTTTGACCGAACCAGTTTCTCTTTACCGCGGGGGCTCTAGCTACTGTACGATAAGAGTAACCATTTTCAGTCAACCCCACATCCTCAGCAACATCTGTCGGCGCCAAATCTCCCATCACGAGTTCGTCTACTTACAAGATGCAATAAACCATATGATCAACCCTTTGAGGGCACCCACAAAATTAAAACTTTTGCAGTATTATTGCAATATCTAAATTCTCATAAACATTTGACAAATATCAGTTTCGAGTAAAATATGAATAATAAGACAACTAGATTTTAAATCAATATTATTCTCAACAATAAGTTAAACCAGAAGAAAACAGACTTATTTTTCTCTTGTCCCCATAATTTTGCCGGTGAGTGTAAATAATTTTTCAAAAGATCTCGGTAGTTACAGATTTTCATTTTTGACTTTTGATACCAGCAACACAGTCGGCGAAAAGATGTCATGCTAATGAATTTCGTTAGATCCAGTAGTAAAGGTACAGAAAATCGTTAAGTTCGCATACGCATTTTTAAAAATTGTTAATCCCTGAACTATATGGTGACTACTGTGTATCTGCGTCGCTAAAAGTCAGAAATGATAACACCTTTTACCGAGTGTCAATTGGGTTCCTAGATATTAGAACTCATTAAGAATCCATGTCGTGAAAACTTTAGGAAAATTCATTAAAAATTGCCAAATTATTACACGAACATTTTCCTGATGAGACAATGTATTTTATTTGTTTAAATAACGTAAATGTTGCAATTATTTATTTCATTACATACTACATTAGAACTAATAAACCTATTTCGTTTGTGCTTCCAAGTGCCGTTGTCTTAAATATAATAAATATAAAATTTCATTTGTGCAGAAGCACATAAAGATGAGGCTGCTAACTTAACGGACTTGTCCAAATAAGCAAAAAAAGATTATAATATTTAAATTTCCAAAATATGTCGATTCCTACAAAAAGATATTGCGTTGGAATTGTGAAATAGATATCTTGCAGGGTCAGAACAACATCAGTAATACAACGTTACTCCAAAAAGTCTTAACTCTTGGGAAGTGTTGTTTTTGTTATATTTTTGGGATCTTTTTTTCTAGCGATTGCTGTTTTGTATTATTTTTTCTGTAATTTTTTTACGAAGTTTATTTTTTTGAATTTTCACAATTTTGTTTCAATGAATTTTGTTATTGCTTTTCGTGTTGTTAAATACTTAATATTTTTAGGGTATACTGCCTTATCGGTGATGGCGAAAGCGCCGAAGGGTCCATTTGGGAATCGATACACTTCGCCGGATTTTACAAATTAGATAATTTATGCGCTGTTTTTGATATAAACCGACTTGGTCAATCAGAACCGACTAGTTTAGAGCACAATGTCGATATCTACCAAAAACGTCTTGAAGCTTTTGGATGGCACGCCATCGTGGTAGACGGACACAATGTAGAAGAACTTGTAAAAGCATTCCATGTTGCAACGACCACCAAAGATAAACCCACCGCCCTTATCGCCAAAACCATGAAGGGCAAAAACTTTCCAAAAATTGAAAATCTTGAAAACTGGCATGGTAAACCATTGGGAGACCAAGCGAACGTCGTCCTCGATCACCTTAAAAATCTCATTAAGAATACTGGACCCCTTCAGATTCATCCCAAGAAACCTTTAAAAGAAGATGCTCCGATCGTTGACATTAGCAATATCAAATTGTCTTCCCCGCCTGCATATAAAATGGGTGAACAAATTGCAACTAGAGTTGCCTATGGAACTGCTCTTGCCAAAATCGCAGAAAACAATTCCCGGGTGATTGCCTTAGATGGTGACATGAAAAATTCAACGTATTCCGAAAAAATTAAGAAGGTCGATCCAAAACGCTTTATCGAGTGCTTTATTGCCGAACAAAATTTGGTAGGAGTTGCTATTGGTGCTGCTTGTAGAGATCGTACAGTTGCTTTTGTGTCTACATTTGCAACTTTCTTGACTAGGGCATTTGATCAGGTACATTGTTTTTATGTTTTAGTTTGGTTTAGGTTAATATGTGTAATTATAGATTCGTATGGGTGCCATTTCACAAACTAATGTCAACTTTGTCGGATCTCACTGCGGAGTTAGTATTGGTGAAGACGGACCCAGTCAAATGGGTTTGGAAGACATCGCTATGTTCCGTGCCGTGCCAGGAAGTACGGTATTTTATCCGGCAGATGCTGTAGCCTGCGAGCGGGCCGTGGAATTGGCTGCAAATACTAAAGGCATTTGTTTCATTAGAACCAACCGTCCTACTACCGCCGTGGTATATGCCAATGACCAAGTGTTCGCGGTACGCCTTTTATTTTCACTTATACATTGTATCCTCACTCTTTGTTGTTGCAGATTGGCAAAGCTAATGTTTTAAAGAAATCGAATAAGGATCAAGTTTTGGTGATAGGTGGTGGGGTAACGATTCAAGAAGCTATTAAGGCGGCTGAAGAACTTGGTATGGCCGGTATTGGTGTGAGTTATGGACCCATTCACTGTGAAACCCATCGATAAAGATGCCATAATCAAGAATGCGAAGGAAGTAGGAGGAAGAATCGTAACTGTGGAAGATCATTATCCGCAAGGTGGTTTGGGCGAAGCCGTTTTGTCTGCAGTGGCAGAAGAAAAGGATATTGTTGTGAAGAAAATAGCTGTGCCAGTAGTGCCTCGCTCGGGAACTCCCGCTGCGCTTTTGGATCATTATGGACTTTCTGCCAAGCACATTGTAACTGCGGTGCAACAAGTTCTGAAATTTTAAGAAATATTTTTATGTAAAGTTTCATACATATTCATTATTTGTTTACAAATTAAATTTTCAGAATTTTTGAATATATTGATTTATTTGGTGGTTTTAACTGAGCTCATCAATAGTAAACTTACTAGATCTAAAATTGTCCTCAACAATACTTTATATACCATTCAAAATACTGGTATCAGTACACCAGTATCTGCGCGATAAGACGGGTGCGATAAACAATTTATTGTTATACCTGACAAGTAATTTCCATAAATGGTGTAAATTTCATTCATAAATTCGTTGTAGTGATTTTTTGTGTGTGGCAATGCGGGCTTCCGACGCGTCGTGTTCGTTAAACATCGAATCCTTTATATAATCCAATGTAATGTACAATACCTGTTAACCTTCCATTATTTTTGTCGTCTGTAATGGTTAAATTGAGAAAACCCACGTTACGTTGACGCATTTTTACGTTGGTACATCTGTAGTCGGTACAAATTTTTGCGCCCTTTTCGGTCAGCTCCTTTCAAAATTTTTAAATTGAATTTTATGTGTTCGATGTTCTTTAAAAATGTAAGAAACACCACGTAATGTATCAAAAAAATTATTTTTGGTAAGTATAACGTGTTTTCTTGTGTTAATCGTGATTGCATATAATGTAAGGGGTACATAATATATTTGCGTTTGTAAAGAGTTATACTGTTGAACTTTTGACGGTAATATTAAACCTTAAGTAGTCTTCCACAAAGGCTTGAATATATAAACTTCTAGATTTAGTTTAAATTCGAAAGTAATTCTTACATAAGATCAACAGATAATAAACAATACATTTCAGATTTTGAAGTTTTTGTCCGTGAAAATATGTTAAATTCTATAGTTTAGAATTAGGTTAAATCAAATGCCAAGAAAAATAACTAAAAAAAATAATAAAACGGTTGGCTATTTTAAGTAAACACATGCCTTGACTGAATGTAGGTATAATGTTATCAACTTGCGTCATTCCTTGCTTCCGTTTTGTAATGTATGATTAAATTTCTGTTCAACCTTTAAATGATGAAATTTACGTAAAAGGCAACACACAATTCCAGGGTTAAACAAGTCTGGCAGAACTCCATTTCAAAACCGATACGTTTTACGAAAAAGTTTAAAATGAAACTCTCGAACATGTAATTTAATAACAATCTTTATTTTACCATTAATGTAATTAATGTATTATTAAATAAAGGTCGCCTGATTACCGCATCTCAATAGTCTTATCACAATAACATAAAATTGTGTCAAGGTTTATAAAGTAATATTTTGAATATGCCAAACAAAAATTAATAGTAAATAAGCTGAAATTGCCCTTTTTTCTGTACAAAACTTACCTCTAAATATTTGTAAAAAAGGACTTAATTCTATTTAATCTGAGAAGTGAAAAAAATGGGTATTCAAATTTTTTTATATGGTAGGCCTATATCAGATGTGGGTGAATAGAAAAGTTATAGAAAATATAATCCAAAGGTTTGTTACAATATCAAAAGTAGTTCTTTGGACAGGAATCGGGATTATGGGTTTTGTATTCACTTTTTTTCGTTAACTAAAAAAGTAAAAACCATCCGGCGTTATAAAAATTAATAAAACAATATCAAAATAAATAATTTGTAGAAATCTGGATGTGTGATCTGTGCTAATGGTCGGCCTCTTAAGAGACCTTGTCACTCATGTGTTTCAATGTAGAGCTCCCCAAATTAAGACTATCATGTTTGCAATTTTACATGTAACTAATCCATTATGGTAATAGATATTTTTTAATTTCTATTTTATATTTTGCTTATCAATACCAAATCAACCATCAATATTGCATTTTATTAAATCTCCTTAAACTGCGACCGACTTCCTAGTGTCCAGCCTCTTTATCTCACCAATAGTCAGCCGAGGTAAAGTAAATTAGAAAAACACAAAGAAATGTTGATATGATATTAATACTTTTTCTAAACAAAATTGATAAACAAATGTTGTACACTTAACTTCACGATAATCTAAATCGCTGAATGTTTGTGCAACATAAATAGAAATACTTACTTCTTGAAATACCTATCACAACAAATATTTTATTCCTCACTTTTTCCAGGGTCCAGTTTTCAGCCAATTGTAGAAGCTACAACCTTACTCGTTTGCGTGCTCTTTATGCATTTTCTTCTTTGTTTTTAACTAATCTTTTCCAGCGCCAGCCTTATTACACCTGGCTTATTATTTGTAAAGGTGCTCCTTTGAGGGCTACCACCCTTTTCCTCTTCGTTTTCTTTTTTGGTGTACAGACTTTTTGAGTCTCCCTTTTTTTCTTTTCATTTTTCTGCTTCTAATTTCTTCTTTGTCATCGCACTTTGGATTTTTCGGAAGATACTGCTGCTATGTTGTCTTTCTAAACTCGCCTTTTCTCACTATGCATTTGCCTCACTAGTCAGGGTTAGGGCTATGTCAAGTGAGCTGTAAATTTATTCTGCCCAGTATGTTCTCGGAAGGCGGATGTCCTGTAATGTATTAATTCTTGTTATTAGGATTCTAGTTACATTTTCTTCCAGTCCTTAACAAATAGTACTTCACTAGTAATAGAATCGGAATCATGTTCTAAAACATGTATACACAATTTCTATATCTTGAGGCTTAGTATTAGGTAAAATTATTTTCTCGGCCCATTTTTCAACTCTAGTTAGGTACTGAGTAAGCGATTCCAAAACATTCGCATAAATATTTTCGTCTTCAAACGCATTCGTATTCTGGGTGCTTCTCTGGCATAATTGCCTCATCGTCATTGTTCATTATATAAACGGCTTTTGTTTCTGTTCTCACTTGAGCATCTAGCCATAATTCGCAATTTTTGTCACTTCATAGTTTTAAGAGTCTTTCAGTTAATGGATTTCATTAATCATTTCTGGCAATATGGTTATTCTCTTTTCTTCTAACGTGGGCTGTTATTTCCAAGTCAGGAATAGTATTTTCTTCAGGTATTATTTGACCTTCACTTACCTGAGAGTTTCTAACTGATTCTGTACGCATTCGGTGTAGTGCACTGTATGGCAGTTCAAAGAGTAAATACCCATATATTTAAATCCATTTTTTGTACTGTCTGTTAGATCGTTACTACTTCTTTGTTCAATACAGAATTTAGATTTTCCATTTTCGATTGCCGTTCTCTCTCACAGTGCTCTTCCAACCTGTGTTCAAAAAGGGTTTAAAAATACTTACAACTCTAGGCTGTAGAATGTGTGTGTAGTATTAGGCGATAAGTCGTACTAAATTATCTCATGTTCAGCACAAAATTTGTTTAATTGCATTATTAGGTGTGATTTATGACCATCGATACGAAGCAAGACAGGTCTAGAAACATTTGCGTTATCTAGCCATTTCTCAACACTATTTGTTATATATTCAAAGTAAAACATCTGATCCCACCCAGTCTCCTATTTTCCGATAAACAATTCACGAGGTACGCTAGCGATAACTGCAGATGGAATCCTTACACATGAAAAACACAACTATTGGATTCAATGTCTTCCTATATCAGCCGGCAAATACAAGCAGTGCAGTTATATTCTTCTCTTTCTGTTGCCTTTTTTGATGTCGTACAAATTCCTCGTAAATCCACTTCTTCACGAGTCGATTGTTGGTTTAAAGAGTTACTCGGTTTTAACAATGCTAGTTTTAACAACAGCATCTAAAAAAATTTCTGCTTTTGAGGAAATCCACATTTAGCTAGTACTGACAGCCATACTACAATTTGTTCTTTTTTTCATTCTATGCGAGGATGTAGGTGGGCCCATTTTGTAAGATCCTTTGGAATCCTAACGTGAATTCGTTGATCTTACATGTGGTACTGAGAAACTCCTTACTTGGCTTCTCTCTTTATATGGGCGAATAGCACATAAGACACTTTTCAAGAAGCTTCTGAATATTGGTGAAAAACAGGTTTTTCATCTTTTCCATAATTTACTTTAGTATATCCTGCAAAAGGAAAAAACGTTGACATGTGGCTGAAAAAGTCCATATTTTCAAAATTAAAAAACTTTTAAAGCATCCATCGAGCAAACACTGAACAAACGCGAAAAAATTTGTAATCGACTATTGGGTATCAACATTTCTCTGTATTAGAAAAAATGACTTAATTCAGACATATTTATGCCACACAGGACGACCACTGGGCCACGTCAAACTAGAGGACAGTTAGTTTATGTAAGATGCCTCCTGTGAACTTTTCACAATAGTCGTTAAAAAGTTCAGCCAGCATCTTAACTTATATTTTTCTTGTCACCTCGGTTCTCTGTTCACGTTGTTAGGAGAGGGAACACACATACCCAGTACTCACCAGTGTTAAGTATATGGCGGTGTGCTGTTGCATTGATAGGCAATGCACTTGAGGGAACGGTGTTGCTTCGCCTCATGAGGCTTCTAGGCCTGGGGGTCTGCTAGTCTTACATAAAGTTCATTTGTTTGACTTATCCGGATGAAGTCATGTATACATTAAATTACAAAATGACCATCGTCTGTAATTTAAACTATAAATATGGATACTGATATGAACCATTCGTTAGTTGATTGAGGTTACGTACGCTATTTTGGCTTTTTATTTATAAATGACATTGAGATGTCTGTCATTTGACATTTATGTTAAGTTGGTAATCAGAACTGTTTGCACAATGAAATGAAATTTGTTATTGATATGCCCTTGTTAGAATCAAAGCTTGTTATTTAGTGCTGGAGTTGGAGAGACACACAAAACGACGCTGAAATAATACGTTGTATTGAATATATATAAAAAGGACAACAAGTGTGCGCTTGATTCATCGATCAATCAGGATAAATAAAAATGAATGAACAAATACTACAGATTTCTACAAATTATTTATTTTAATAAATCTGAGTACATGACAACTATCCATAAGGTGGCAACACTGATTATTATTTACTTAAAAAATAACTTTGAGGTTTATTTTTTAAGAAAAGGTCTATACATACCAGCCCCGGCCCATTCTTCTATAAAGCTAATCTCAAGCTATGTAGTTTTGTGTTAATTAATATTCTTTAAAGGTCACGTGATAATCGAATCTTTGCAATTAATTCATCGGATCAACAATTCTTAAACGAAAGTTATGGATATTTTGGGAAATTAGAACCATTTTTTTAAATAAAAAACAATTACACATTCATATTCTAAAAAACCCTTCGGTTGTATCCTTTTGGCTAGGCGGATTAAGGAAAAATCTCCAATTCTAAATTGTAACAAAATGTGGCTTCCGGTTTGGCCTCCAGGGCAGAATTGTGGGGATACGAGTTTGATGAAAGTGACGTTTTACTTTTTTCAAATTTGTGTTTTTGTGTGAATAAAATTATTTAGTACTATCTATCACCTGGCACCGTTGAAAAACCAATGTAAGTGTCGTACAAACTGACTTTTATGGATTACGAACTATCATATTAATAGCACAAAAGTTATTACATTACATTACATTTCAAAAACTTAAAATTTGTAATTCAATTCAATCTTAATTTTTTTTGCTTTTACTATAATTTACAGACTCTGAATTCCCCTTGTGATGTACAAATCTACTCTTGTTGCACCCCAAAAATTAAATCAAATAAAAAATTCACTGAATTCTCTTCAAATGGTCGGTAAGAATGCCATCGTAAAAATCAAGTTGATTATTTAGTCTAATGTGATTTGTGTAAAAAGCTTATTTAATTTAGTTGTTTCGGTTAAAACAAATTTTGAAATAGTCTATTCACGCTAGAAAGCCAAATTTCGAAAAATTTTAACTTACCTTCATTTCAGAGAATTACTGAAAAGTGATAACTTGGCTTTTTGGAGAAGATAATCAATTTAAAATCAAAATTTCAAGTTTTGTCAAATCGCATCGGTATTTTAATTGGGGATAGGTTGTCTTTACATACAAACCGGCGATCGGCTGACTTGTACGAATTTCATAATTACGAACTACCTCTGAGGGAACTAAGAAACTGAGTGTCAAAGTTTTTTTTGATTTTAAATATGTATTTAAAATCTTTTTGATCCTTGAGGCAGTAATAACTTAATATCCCTGATTAAAAACGTTAAACTGTTGGAGCTTCCTTTTATCGATAACGACAACTTTTGTTTTATTCGTTTGGGGATTAAATTATTACTTTATGTTAACTAAAAGCCGAATTTTAATACAACATTGAAATTAACGAGCAAACATATCACTATTTGTACAGTTTTCTGTAAATTACCAAAACCAACATCTGTAATTAAAATTGGTATTCCCTATACCTATAATTATGACCGTTTTAGGAATGTTTAGTATTATTCGTTTTGAATAATCCTGTATTAAGGGTAATCAATTGGGTTGTAACAGGATTAATTTTCAAGACATGCTTGTTGACTGGTTCAATCTGAACAACTTTATTAGGTAATGAATGGTCGTTATTTCTTGAGAACCCGGTTTGGCCCATGTGAAGTTAGCCATAATCAGTCATTAATGATGCAGTTATATTGTCTAAGGTATGTTAAATAAGTATTGTTGAATGTTTATAACTAATAGATCAACAATTAATCAACAAATAATTTTTATTTTAACCATTGTATATAAAAAAATTGTTTAAATAAATTTGTAAAGTACGTACACTTTTACACCCATCGAACTTTTAAGAGTTTTTTTCATAATCTTCGCACGGGTTAATTATTATGAAAATTTAGCAATAAATAGTTATATTTATAAGCAAATATATAAAAGAATAAAAATGCTAGAATTTGTTTAAAACAAAAGTATTTGATTATCAAAATGATACCCGCGACATTATAGTCAATACGTAGAATACGTTCAAGAATGGACTTCAAGAAGTTCGCGTTAATAATACACCATTATCATAAATGTTATGAAATACAGGGTGTCCCACCGGGAACGCCATCGATAGATTATAGAAAAACTGTACATGGGAAAAATTTGAAAATTTGGTAGTATACTAACATCGACGGGGGCAGTTCCGCTAAAATATTTTCAAGATGGTGACACTTCCGGTTATACCGGAAGTATGTGTCAACTTGCTTATTTTAAATGGAACACCCTATATATTATTCTATTTTTGAATTTTGCCCAAAATTCTAGACACATTTTGTGTATAATGTCCTATACCTAAGTCTAACTGTTTTGGACTTATTTTAAATTTTATGTCAAAATGACGTTTTCAGGCCTAAACAAAATTATAAAATTTTCCTATACTAATGCCTTTATTATTTAATTGAAATAGGTTTCCTTGTAGCAGGGGACCTATTTTAGTGGGCTATGTCGATATTTTGATAATAAATTAATACAGGGCGATCAAAAAAGGATTAAAATTAAATTCAAAAACACGTCAAAAGTCATTTTTTTAAATGCAAGCACCATGTTTTTATAGCTTTATTTTATTTAGCATCAAAATAAGGTTGACTTTGTACAAGGTTGTCTATTCAAAAATTCATGGTTTTCGAAATATTGGCAATTTAACTTTTTTTGTTGCACAAATGCTATTGTATTTCTTTTAATATGAATGGTTATTCCTAGTTGGCCATGATGGCGTTAGAAAACAATCATCTGTCAAGGATATGTCAAACTGTTAAAAATTTTCAATAATCATGCCGGGACGCTTAAATTATACAAACGAAGATTACTTAAATTTATTTATTATTTATGGACAATGTGATAAAGTTATATTAAGAACATGTGTTACAGTTAACTGTACCGACTGTGAGTGTTAAAGTGCATATCGTTACCAAAGCGATAACTTTAAATGCTTGAAACACACGTGTGTCGATAAAGCCAGGTGTTCTTTCGTTGCGTGTGTAATACTGTACAAGTAATTACTTGGCTTTATCGACACACGTGTGTTTCAAGCATAATAAGTTATCGCTTTGATAACGATATGCACTTTAACACTCACAGTCGGTACAGTTAACTGTTGGCATTTCTTAGTTTGATACACACAGTTTGACATATCCTTGACAGATGATTGTTTTCTAACGCCATCATGGCCAACTAGGAATAACCATTCATATTAAAAGAAATCAATAGCATTTGTGCAACAAAAAAATGTTAAATTGCCAATATTTCGAAAACCATGAATTTTTGAATAGACAACCTTGTACAAAGTCAACCTTATTTTTGATGCTAAATAAGATAAAATTATAAAACATGGTGCTTGCATTTAAAAAAAATGACTTTTGACGTGTTTTTGAATTTAATTTTAATCCTTTTTTTTGATCGCCCTGTATTAATTTATTATCAAAATATCGACATAGCCCACTAAAATAGGTCCCCTGCTACAAGAAAACCTATTCCAATTAAATAATAAAGGCATTAGTATAGGAAAATTTTATAATTTTGTTTAGGCCTGAAAACGTCATTTTTGACATAAAATTTAAAATAAGTCCAAAACAGTTAGACTTAGGTATAGGACATTATACACAAAATGTGTCTACAATTTTGTGCAAAATCCAAAAATAGAATAATATATAGGATGTTCCATTTAAAATAAGCAACTTGACACCTACTTCCGGTATAACCGGAAGTGTCACCATCTTGAAAATATTTTAACGGAACTGCCCCCGTCGATGTTAGTATACTACCAAATTTTCAAATTTTTCCCATGTACAGTTTTTCTATAATCTATCGATGGCGTTCCCGGTGGGACACCCTGTATGCATGATGAAATATTTACTAAATTTAAATTTTATTTACTTCTAAGAAATTATGTCGTTTTTTAATTTTTTAAATAATTTGATCGCCTACAAATAAATAGCCGAAATTTCTTGAATTTTGCATACTCGTTGATATTATATTGAAATATACTTTGTAAACGTTTTAATGTTATACAGTGCACATACTGTAAATATGTAGTACCCTTGAGTGAAAAATACTTAACGGTAATACCGAAGACCCTATGGCAATACGTTCAACACTTCACGGGTTAGAAGTTGAGTAAAAACGTATTGCAATAATCCAAGCCTCATAAAAATTACAAGTAGTACTAGTATTCTTTGACGGCAAACAAATATACAAAAATTGAAAAACTATCATTTTAATAAATTGGATTTAAAAACTTATTTACAAAAACTATTACAATCAGGTGTGTTAAGAAAATTACATCATCTAAGATTTTACATAAAATTATCACAATATTTAAAATTGTTTAAAATTTAATAACTGAACTTGCGGGTTTCTGAGGATTTTTAGTTTTAGTTTTTGAAAAGTACCTAGTAGTATCAGTTGACTTTTTAGCAGTTACTAATTAAGTGCAACTGATGGGTACTTTCCAAAAACCTCAGAAACCTGCGCAATCTGATATTATACTGAATGAAAGTTAGGAAATTGGGAAAATAATTTTCACAGTAATCAATCGAATAATAGCTTTTTGTTTGTTTGTTTACAATGAAGGACGAAAATGTTGGCAACTACGGTTGCCATTTTGGCAAGATTGGGTCCCACAAGACATTAATGTTTCAATAATGTCTTTGATCGTGGAAGCCTCACTACTATGCAGTATCCAACAGCTTCAGTTTATAGGATGTATTAAAAGAATTATTAATTTTGACACTTAAATTTTTTAGTTATTTTTTGGTTATGATAACTGATCATTTATTTAAATACTATTGTTATAACAAAGATTAAATTTTAAAAATGTTGTAGAAACCTCTATGTATACATGTATATTGTCCTGTAATTGGGTAATCTACCTGTTGGGCAATAAATAAATAAATAAATAAATAAATAAATTCCTTACGTTACCTATAGTATTTTTGCCCTACTTAGCGGCATTTGTTTAATAACGACTTTTGACTTTTGTGAACATGAAACTTTCTTTGTTTTACATTCTTTGGTTGATAACATCTCTAGGCTTGGATTCTAAATAACAATAACGTGGTTTAAGATTTAACAAAATTTTGATTTATAAAAAATAATCAAAAGTATAATTCTTACAAATACGAATATAATCTTAATTAGCGTTACTTGCACGACTTTGCAGAATTTATAATTCGTTACAATTTTATTTAATTTTTAATGCACAAATTTCAATATGATAACTTAAACTAACCTGGTAAATCTATTTGACGCGTACGTGCGACCTTCTACGAATCTCGGGAAATGACCTCTCGAACGTGCACTGCTTCCTTAACTTATCCTTGTTGTTCCATTTTGGTTTCAATTGTTTATACTACTTCGCAGACTTACGACACTTCGCGGACTTTAACAACAACAATGGGCAGTTTTATATGGTTTTTTGTTAAACCGTTTTTAATAACTGGGTTGATTAACTACAACCACAACATTTTTTTCAATGATTAGCGAAGAAAATTTCATATTAATTGTTTCTTGCACGGACTCAAGATTATATGTCCATCATTCTGTACTACCCGAGAGTGTCTCCTTCCCCCACATTTAATTATGTTCATTGCCCCATAAGAGTTTAAAAGACCTAACCGCCTTCTTGTAAGAGTTGTATACCGCACTTAGGTATACACTCTTATGAGCTCATAATAGAGCGAAATACGCATCAGGTGTTCTTTATTGTGCGTGGATGCTACTGTACAAGAAATACTTGGCTTGCTATCGACACGCATGTTTAGGCATTTAAAGTTATCGCTCCTGATAACGATAATGCTTTAACATTCACTGTCGTTACAGTTAACTGCATTTCTTAGAAATAATAGTGTTTAGTTTTTTTGTCGATTTACGGTAATTATTTTTTGATGTTTCAATTTATATATTTAATTGTCAAATTGTTTTCACCTTCATTTATGTGCTTTTGCAAAGACTTACGGATATCTTGTAGAATTTCCTTTGCGTTGGCGTTTGATTTGACGACAAGCGTACGTTACCGGTTTCAACATTGCCTTATTTTTGAAATTTTCTTTTATGGTTTTACTGTCCTTTAGTACGACTTTAATCGGCCGAATTAGATTATTACCCCAATCGATGAACTTTTACACATTTTAAATCAATAGTGGGTATTTTGCCAACAATCTCTGTTACTCGCATTTTATCATAATCAATAAGTGCACTTGCTTCTTTTGATGTAGATTCTTCAACATTGTATAGGAATTATGTTAAGAAGCTCTTTTATTACGCTCATTTGCTTCATTAATTAAGTCTTCAATTAAGTCAGAAGGCAACGCATCGATTGTGGTAGTAGCAAATTTATTTTTAGATCATCGATATCAGATGTTAATTTATTTATAGTTTCGTTTAATTCAGATATAAGATTTCTTTCAGACATGCAGAAATCACAATGAAGGATTGGTCTATGTTTATCATTGAACGCAAATAGCTGTAGTTCTGCTCTTGTTAAGCCCTAACACGTCGAATGTAAAGGCAGGCGGCACTTATCACATCCGCAAAATATCTCTTTTTCATGGGCAAGTGGTTTGTTACAGCCCCACAACTTTTTAACAAGTGGCATGTTGAATATAAAAATATTAATATTCAGTATTACTTACAATTATACAAAATTCAAACCACAGTGAGAGCGCGTGTGCACGTCTCAAATTCACTTCAAGAATATATTCAATCCAAATAGTATCTTAAAATGGTAGTGTAGGATTGATACCTCGCACATACAACACATAAGTGTCTATCGTAATTATCTTCAATTCCAATTCAATTCCGAAACATAAATGATAATAATGCCACATGAGGCGCCCTTTTTAGAATACGCTCTTGGCCATCTCAATAAATAACATGTTGCTATCAAGCTACCTATGAAACAGGTCATCATTTTTGGCATCATTCTGCCCAAAGGGAATATTTGTCTTCATATGTGATTTCGATAATTTGGTTTGGACCTTATCATAATTGAGAATGTTTATAGCGAATAACTAATGCAAAAGACATGTTTGAACAAGATTAATTTTCCACCGTAAAAAAATTAGTTAAGAGGGTTAATGTTTATTGAGCAAACATCTTTACCAAAACGGCATCAAACCAATATTCATTTTTTCTAACAAATATTACAAATTCTGTCTTCCCCTTCCTCTTTCTCTTGCTATATTATCTAACTGTATCGTATTCCTTGTTCATGTACTTTGGTTAAAGGATAGAAATCATCAAACAAGTTGAATCGTGAGCGCTATTACAAACATTCACCTTTGGATTTCTATCTCCTGACCACTTCTTTTCTTAAGTCCAAACGAATTAGTTCGAAACATGACAACATGCTTCCATATTGGTCGACTGAGCACTCTTTCAACACTGGTGACAGTTGCTAAATATTCCTTTCTTTTTTCAGTAGCGGAATTACAAAGAGTAGAGGAACCATCAACATTCCCTCACCCGTGACGATTCGTCTTATGTACAATACTTAGGAATTTCCATAGTTACTCAGACTTCTTTCAGTCTAGCCCCTAACTTGTTTTTTGATTGTTTGTTTGTTTGTTTACGATAAAGGACGAAATGTTGGCAACCACGGTTGCCATTTCGACACGATCGGGTCCCGCAAGACATTAATGTTTCAATAATGACTTTGATCGTGGAAGCCTCACTTCTTACGTTACCTATAGTATTTTTCTGTCCTACTTAGCTAAGAACGGCTTTTGACTGTCTATTTCGTAGCTAAAATGATATCGATAGTTATTCATTTAATTTTATGAAAATGTTTCCCGCAACTCAGAAACTTTAGATATTCAAACAAATCATAGTTCAAAGAATGTAGATCATTTCTTTTTGTGAAAAACCTAAGAAAAACATATTTTAAAAAAGTGGCTAATAAGTTTTGATTCTCAGGTTGTAGGTTCCTTAAAACAGTCGCTACTATTAAACCATTTAAGATAAATAAATGGTTTTTCGTGTTTTGATTTCTAGAGGTTCAGCCGATATTTTAAATCGATACTGACACTTCTATCGTCTCTCATTCGTTTACTACGATTTTTCAAAGTTGATAATCCAAAAATGTCAATTACTTCATTTTTTCTAAATAACAATTACTATTTCTGGCGATAAAAATGGATGTAGAATTAAATTTTTAGAACCTATTTAATTAACAGTATGCATTACTATCTTCAGTTGTTAGCATTTTTTGATGAAACTACGGTGTTGTTCCTATTTTTTTGAATAATCACATTGAACCAATCATAGCAACCACAGTTACTAATTTTATTGAAATGTTTAATGGGTCCACAATTTTATTACTATAACGGGTATTTCCTATTTCAATTAGAAACTCAAAACTCACTGCATATTTTCCTGAATGAATTATTTATTTAGTTATAAATTTTATTATCTATTGTGAGCTCAAACAATGCAACACAGCGAATTACAAATAATGAAACCTGAATTCCTACAGTCCCTAACATAGTGATTATGTTATTAGTTTTATTTATGACTGTCAGGCAATAACATACGTCAATTGTAACATGACCCAACTGATGCGCATTGAATTTAAATGTACCAATTTAAATTGCATCATGTATTTCCTCAAGAAGTATTTCAAATTGACATTGAATTTTTTTGAGGTATGTAGGTTTAGGTAAGCAATTTCAAATTAAAAATTTAAATTTTCTATCTACTACTATACAAGGTGATTTATGACGTCGGGCAAAAACAAAAGTAGTAACAACGTTGTTAATAGGTTATTTTCTAGGAAATAACTTGTGACTGGAAAAAAGATATATAACATTCGAATTTTAAAAATATGTTCGATTATATAGGGTGTTCCAAAAAGTCATGACAACATAAACTTACATTTTTAAGTGGAACACACTATATTTTCTTTCTTTAAGGTTCGAACATCGGGACAAAATATATACAGGGTGTTTCTGAAAGGTGTGTACATGGCTTTACCAGAGGTTCTCTGGCTTAAAATGAAAAATAAAAAAGACCGTTTGACACCAATTCACCTATAACCAAAAGTGCACCATAAGGGCGCCAGAGGGCGTCAAACTTTCCAAAAAATATTGTATATTGAAATAACTCGAAAACGGTTCGACGCATTTTGTTCCACTTTGGTATGATGGTTGTCTGCTTCCGAAGACGTTTTTCTGTGTAACGTGGAAAATTTCTGATGCCAGAAAAGTCGCTTTCATACGGGCACTGTCAAATAAATGATAATTTTAACAACCGTCAACGATACGAAATCAAAATAATTCTAACAAATAAAACGAACAATTTAAAAAACTTTCTTCTTTCTTTGTTAAATTGCGCTAATGTTATTAGTTCGATCAGAAATAATTAAAATGAATCCCTACAAGGCGCATCCATACGCTTAGAAATTCAAGTAGACTGCTAGTAGGCTATGAGATCAAATCTATCATTTGTGACATTCATTTCGGATCTTCCAAGATTACTCACGTTTCTATTTTGCGATTAACTACTTACAAAATGGGCTACATTTGCCGAACAGACTGATATGCTGTTAGTGTTGGGCTTTTGCACTGGTAATTGGCGGAGAGCCTCAGGGTTTACGCAAAAAAGTTCCCAAATTGATTGACATGATCGCATAGCCTACTAGCAGTCTAGTTGAATTTCTAAGCGTATGGATGCACCTTGCATAGATATGATTTTAATTTTTTCTGATCGCACTATTAACATTAACGTAATTTAACTAGAGAGAAAAAGTTTTCAAATTGTTCGTTTTATTTGTCAGAATTATTTTGGTTTTTGTAAAATATTTAAAATATTATTATTTATTTGACAGTGCCCGTATGTAAGCTGGACTTTTCCTGGCATCAGAAATTTGTCCACATTACACAGAAAAACGTCTTCGGAAGCAGACAACCAACATACCAAACCGAACAAATCAGTCAAACTGTTCTCGAGTTTATTAACGGTCTATTTTAAACCAGAGAACCTCTGGGTTAGAAACACCTGTATATAACAAAGTACAAGATGACACAGGAAAGTGGGAACAGTCAATATCTTTTGTTCTTATTAAAGATAAAAATTTGAAATGTGGAGCTTTTATTAAAGACGACCTTTTGAGTTTAATGAGATAAACATGATTTTTGTGTCACTTTTGATTAAACCGGAAGTGACCAAATTTTTGAAAATCGGCCGAGAAATAACATCACAGTAAAAAATAAAAATCTAAGGTATGCAATCATCATAAAATAATTCCTAGAAAAATAGCAACCTTTGGATTGTAAATTCTTTTTAAAAATATTCTGTGGCTCTGAAAAGAACCGTTTTGTGTTGGCATAAACCGTTTACAGCAATTGTTCGAAGTGACTACCATTTTGAGCAAGACATTCCTGACTCTTCTGATATTGTTTTCTGCTACTCCTTCCAACATTTCTGAATGACGGCGTTAAATGCATTTAAAATGCGTTCTTCCAATTCAGCAAGATTGAAAACTGGTGTAGCATAAACAATACCATTGAATTGACCCCACAGATAAAAGTCAAGAGGAGTGAGATCTGGGGATCGTGCTGGCCAACGCACTGGCCCATGAGTAGAGATGACATTCTCTCCAAAACTTTCAACAAACGCTGCGTGGCGTCTCTAGAATTATGGGGCGGAGCACCGTCTTGTTGAAAAACATTTGGGCTAACAACCGTAAAGGCAGTGCTTCCTGGATTTGGTTTCGTAGGAAACCCAAATACCGAACTCCAGTCAGCGTGCCTTGAAATAAAATCGGACCGATAATTCGGTTTCCAAGAATCCCCGCCCAAACATTGACTCCAAATCTTTCTTGAAATCGACCAGGTCTAATAATACGCCTGTTATTTTGTGACCAATACCTGCAATTCTGTCGAAAACCTGGATTTATCCGTGAACATAATTTTTTCACAAATTCGTTATCGTTATGCTTGTTTAGTAGAAGCCATGTACAATAAACCCGTCTTCTGTCTTCATCACCATCGTACAAATTGTACTTAAACGAGCGATAATTATTCTTCTTCAGAATTCGACGCACAGTTTCTCTTGACGCATCCACCTCCAAAGCAATCTCTTAACGACGTCGTAGCATTCATATTAACAAACGCCAACACGTTAATTTCCAAATCTTCACAACCAACAAAGCGATCTTCCTTTCTCTTACCGGATTCCTTCTCATAAAATTTTCCAGCTTTTGGAAGTACGTAAAATGGTTGGCGCCTAGCGGAAACCGCTCTGCGTAGAGTTGTTGCGCTTGACGGCCGTTCTTCCTACACTCGCCGTAAATTAACAACATGTCAACTTTTTCATTTTGGGAATAGCCCCTATTATCATTAATGTTATTCATAATGATAACTTAGTGAATTTATTATTAATTATCAACAACAATCAAACTAAAAACTTTTTAAAGTGCAAATTCAAATAGGGAATGACAATCTGTTTTGATAAATAAATTATTATTGAGTTTTAGAAACCGCGACTTTCTTTTGTTTCCCGCGTTGCTAAGCTGTCAACAATTCCAAGGGTTACTATTTTTTTGTTCGAAATGTTCTTATTGTTTTGGTCCATTCATTGTTGTCATTTTAATTTGTATTTTTTTACTGTAATGTTATTTCTTGGCCGATTTTCAAAAATTTGGTGTCAAAAATTGGAAAAAAATCGTCTTCACTCCTGTCTGATGTGCCCGGCATGTTTACATTTGAAAAAATTGAGTAAATTTGATGAAAGTGATTTAGGAAACTTTAAAGAGGTATAACTTAATTCACGTGCTAAAAAATTTTTCTAGGCATAACTAGAAGGTTCTTAATGAGTTTTGGCCATAGGCGGCGTTTAATTTTGTTCCTAAAAATTAATTCAAAAAATTTTTTTTTTGCGAAAAATTATTCAAAATAGTCAAATCGTGTAAAATGATCCGCTGATTCCGAAAATGTCAAAAATACCGGGTGTCCTATTTAAAATCCAAAATTAGGGTCACTTCCTGTTTAACTGAAAGTGACACAAACATCATTTATATCCCATTAAACTGAAAAATCGTTTTTAGTAAACGCTCCAGATTTCAAATTTTTATCTTCAGTAGGAAAAAGATATTGACTGTACCCACTTTCCTTTGTCACCTTGTATAGTATGTCAATATTGTACAGTGTGTCCTATTTTTTGAAGTAATTGGGGGTTTCAGGTATTTCGCGAATTGATAGAGAAAAACTATAGTGAGGACCCTTGGCCCGATTTTTGAGACAAATTCAATGGTCTAAACAGCACTTCGATATCTCGACTCGTTTAGGAGATACAGAGTGTTTTGCGTTTTATGCCGTTTTCTTCAATGCTTCATAACTTTTTGTTTGTGAATATTTTTTATTTTAACCAAAACATTTTTTGTGCATTTTTTTATATGCAATTCAATGGCGTACTCGAATTTATTCTAGCTTAATTCGTTTTCGAGTTACAGACCAAACATGCATTTTTTTAAATAGAAACTATAGTTGGCTATGACTTCATTGAAAGATTTTTTAGCTTTCTGAAAATATATGGTTTCATATATTTATCTCGGCAAATAAGTAAATTATAAACGATTTTTGGAAAAATACCTCTTGATCAACGTCACCTATGAACTTTTGTTTACTGCGCGCATTGGTTGCTAGTTTTTTGACACTTCACGCAGTTGTTTCTTATAAATTGAATTTGTCTCAAAAAATCGGGCCAAGGGTCCTGACCACGGTTTTTCCTATCAATTCGCGAAATACCTTAAACCCCCCAATTACCTCGAAAATAGGACACCCTGTACAGCAGAATAGTCGAAATTCTGATTTTTTTAAACAGTTAAAGTTTACGTAAATGTTTCTTGCTTTTCTTAAATGCTACTTTTGTTTTAAAAAAATATTGTTCTCAATATCATATCGAATATCTATTTTGAAGTATGTTGTCATCTGTTGGTAAACAATAAAAATATGAACACATCCGTATTTACGATGACAATTGATAAAACATTCTAATGCAAATTCTAAACCCAAATGTGTAGATAATTTTATGTAATAATCTAAGATACCTTAATTTTGCATGTAAAATACAATATTTTTTCGGTTTCAGAAAATATTTACCGTTTTCTATTAACATATACCCTACATATACTATATTGTTTCAAAGCTAATTAATTCCTAAAAGATATATAAGGTAATTCTAAAAAATTTTGAGATATTGCTTGGTTTGCATTTTGCTTCGCCTTGTAGGAATAAAGTTCCCAATAATAAAAGATAATAAAAGTAATTACAGCTAAGATGTGGAAATAACATGGTAAATTATGTCAAGTTACTCTATAATAGACCGTTTAAGTATTTTTCATTTCAAATTAATCGGTTAAGAAACAAAAAAAATTTTAAAAAAATGTTTTAAAAATCCGAACTTTAAAGTGCTGTAGATCCTTTACCTTTGAGTTTTCGAAAAATGTTATAGAAACTTGTGGCCTTTATTTTTACTCTAGAATTAGCACCCGAAGTTTATGCGCATAATTTCCGACACCCTGTATATTTATTAAAATAATTTAAAATCACCTCTTTAATAAATTTAAAATTATCGAAGTAAATGTCGCAAACACAACAGAAGAAAATAAAAGAAGCAGATGTTCTTGAGTATATACTAGGCACAAGAAAGTTGATTTTGTTTAAGAGATAAGGACAGTTTATTTTGTAATTTAACGAAACATAAATTTCTTCTTGTTTCTAACGAAGTGATATTAACTTTTCAGTAAGGTGCTATGGTCATACCCTTGACGTGAATAAACTCCATCCAACTTAAAACACACAAATTTTAAAAAATGGCATTAAACTTTTTCCAGCATCTGCGTATGTTTCTATGTAATGGGGGACCAAAACATTTAGGCCATATTCGAGCTTTGACCTTATAAATGAAGCATACAGTAACAATAACACTCTAGAATCGAACTCTTTTTTCAGTTAAGATAAATAAAACCGAATATCTTAAATGCTTTTGAAAGCATATGTTAACAATGTTAAGTGATCTATCAAATATAATACCAAAACCTTTGATCGAGTTTAAGTGAGGCAAGATAGTGAGTTAATGGTATAGTTAAATGTGATTAACCTTACTTTTATATAAAAGGTGACAATCTTGCATTTATCACTTAACTATCTCCTTTATATTATGTTGTAATAGCAAACAATCATTCACAGAATTAATTTCAGTATAAAATTTGATATCATCTGCATATCAGCAGTATTTGACATTGTGCTAAAACAATAACGGGCCTAAATTCGAGCCCTGAGGTACACCAGAAGTTGAGTAATATATACCAGACACAAAATCTCCATAACAGACAAATTCTATTTACTAACTACGAGTTAAATAAATTTAAGAAACCGTTAGAAAAACTTACTTTTGTGATAATAAATAATGATCGATTTTGCCAAACGCCTTAGTGAAATAATTTCAGCTACAAATTGATGAAAATATGCTAAATAAAAACCTACGTTGATGCAGCGTTTAACCTTATAGTACATGTATTTACGGATTCAAAAACTTTTGAGAAATAGGCCTATAGTTGGTTATATTTTCTCTGTCGACATTATTATGAATTGGTACTTTCATGCCTTTGGGAAGGTAGAATTCAATAAAATTAGAGAAAACCACTTGACAAAAGTAGTTGCGTAATCCCTTAAAAGGCAGCTTGGAATGTCATCACTTTCACATGTGAGACTATTTTTTGAGCGTTTTAAACCTTCAAGAATATCTTCCTCTGAAAAATTATCAATTACGACGTTATCCAACACGGTGTTTGCAATATCAGGTTTTTGAGAAGTGTTATTACAAAAGACCATAATTTTTTTAGAGTTAGTATGATTTAATTTTGTATGGAGCGCAAATGATCATTGTAACCTGAACGTGCAAGGTGCTTCTTAGACTAAATGTAAGTACCTATAGACAAGTAACGTGCACCTTTGTTTTGAAATCGCAATGACAGAAAGAGAGGTGCAAGGACAGAGCTATCACTGTTGTCACATGACGCGTGAAAAAATAACAAATACTACTTCAATTCAGCATATGAAAAGGTTAAATTCATGAATGCTCCGGCCTGTCACTGTTAACCCAAAATACATTTCAATTGTGACCGTTAACCTATTAAATACATGACACATCTTGTATATCTTCCACTTCCACTTACAAATTTCCACTCGTCATATGGTATTTTAGTGTCGTCCTTCAGTGCTCTCTTTCTAGCTTTATTTTTCGGTGAAAGCGAATATTGCGTTACTCTTCTAGGTACTTATATTTAGTCTGAGAGCAAATTTCTGTAAAATTTAAATTTATTCATATAGAATGCAACTTACTCTGATCGCAATTTTTTAGGAAAATGTTTCTGTTTTAAACAATTTTTATTTCTTTTTGTGTACATATGTTTAAAATGTTGCATAATTTCGTGTAAAACGTAGTGCAAGCTTCATTTACATTTGATAAATTGCTTAAAAGTTCCAGTCACAATTCATGTGAATGTTAAATCGATCTACTTTTTGTATAAAAACAACTCTTGTTAAAAATCAAACGTATACATTTATTGTTGCCAATGTTGCCAATTAATGTAGTCTTCTTTATATGAATTCGAACGAAATTGCAGTCGTGTTGATTTAAAGAAAATTCATTTTCTTTTAAGGTTTCATCAGTACTTGAAAGTCATCTTAATATTAAATCCTAGTTATGAGTGATCTTAAAGGACTATCAGTTATTTGGTAGTAATCACCATTTTGTGTGTGCTTACAGTTTTTGTTTCATGCGTGTCCTTATTCATAATTTAATTATCCTTGTAAAAACTGATTACGATTTCACCATTTATTTTAGTAGCGCAATTATAGAACATTTTAATTAATTAATTACTATAATTATAATTTTGGAAACAATGCTAAACCACTGTCTGAAACTGTAGGTAAGTCATTTTAATTAAATTATTCATAATTAGTTTCTTGCTATTACACAATGAGATTTAACATCATTTTAAGTTGTTTAATTAATTCGTGTATATTCAAAATTCTGATATCCCTGAAATTTAGCACCAAATTGCACTATTTTGTTTTGTGTTTCAGTTTTTTTTTTTCTATAATTTGTGTATTGAAATATAAACAAGCTATACCCTACATCTACTTATTGAAATAAAAACTAAAATTCGAAAGCATGACTGTTTTGTACTTTAGAATTTGAAGAAGTGCCAACTTCCGCTCATATTTTTCAATTTTTCCCTTCTATATTCACTTACGTAATTAAGTGATGCAATTATATGACGCGTATTTTTTTCAAACGATGTTGTTTTTAAGTTATTCAAACTAACATAGTGACACACCTTCTATCTTTATCCAATAGAATTTGCCAATTCATTTGCAAAGGTCAGCAATAACTAGTGTAATTACCGAGATTACACGTGCTTTGGTTAGAAAAATATAAATAAATTATTAAAATCTTATTGTTTTCAGGAATTTATTCATTTAGTGGTTTCATTTCTGTTATACGTAAAACTACCTTTTATTCTTTCCCCAAAAGCAGAACTGATATCATTAGTTATTGTTTTTGTGCAATTGTGACAGTTTTGAGTTTTAAGATGAAACGTAAGTAACTAATTAGTAGCAACTAATAAAATAGTCAAAAACTAATGAATTTGTATAATTGAGATACCTTAATTTTTCAAGCTCATTCTCAATCAAAAAGAAAACTTACATTTACTACTACTAATAATAAATTAAAACCAATCAGACAAAAATTAAAAAAACCTTTGTGGTGCAAAAAGTTTTTAGATTTTCGTCTGTTCAGACAATGATGTTGTGTGATCAATGCCGGTCTGTTTCATATTTCTATATACAGTCATGATTACCGCATTTTTTCAACTGAATTAGCAATGTCAATTTATTCATAAATACATTATCTTAAGATAATTTTTAAAAATAACATTACTATGTCACATGACTATAGTATTAAAAAATTTGTACAGATGGTCCAGTGTTGGAAACAATTGCCAAATATTTCGCAAACTCACTTGGGAGATTGTATCTAACCTTGGCAAAAGTTTTAAGGTGAATCTAAAATTTGCAGGTATTGTGACTAAAAAGAATGCAAAAAAGCTAAAAGTATTTGAAAAATTTTAAATATAGAACAAACACCCCTTTTGAAATATCTTTTAACAAAATTATATTTTCATCAAAAAACCATTTCACGGATAATGTATAGAGAGCAATTGAGTTAATTTATTAATCCTCCAAAAACTGAAGTTGTATCATAATTATCTTTGTGGATTTCTTTAAGTGGAGGACGAAATTAAAGCCACTATCCTGGTTGCAATTAGGGAAGTCGTTTTTAATTCCGTTCCTCCATAAACAATCCTCTCACAAAGATAATTATTTATACAGATAAATCGTGAATTGAATTCTCCCAGGATTTACAAATTAAAGCCTTAGTCCTTATTGAAACAAAACGGTGTTCAGGGTTGGACGTTAAATCCCTCTCGCCCAGTTTGTATCAGGTTTTAATCTATATTACTCTTTCCATTGTTCATCTCCCCATTTCTGTATAGTTCCCTGCACACGGCCAATTTTTGATATCATTTATATTCTTACCTCTGATATGTCTTGATCCTCCGTGGCTATATTTGGGATTTTCATTCTGCTTATACCCATTTTATTTTCCACCATTTATCTTACTGACCCAACTCTTAAGGTACTGGATCCTAGATTGTAAGACGAGGGTGGTATAAATTCACGTGCACTTAGGCCACAGTTGACCCATCACGCAAGGCATCTATTTCTCACACTATGGAAGTATTCTTTGTTTATGCTGTTGATAGGCAAACTTTCAAAGAGTGGCCAAATCTATGTAGGTTAACGGCTAATTTGGTTCGACATATTATGCCCAAAATCTAATCAGATCAGTGCTATTATAAATAAGACCCATATACAAAGTTTCATAAAAATCGGACCACTGATTTTCTTGACTACGAACTATGTTAACATACTAACTATAATTCGTAAAAACTGAAAAAGGGGTGTTAAAATTTTTGGTTTGGAAACCGTTTCATAAAATATACAAAAGTTTGAAATGAAACAGTACGAAAGATTGAAAGTAAACTGTCAATAGTTAAAACCACATTCTAGACTCTTGTAATTCTTCATACTACTTACTAATTTCATTAGTGATTATAGAATCGGATTTCTCGGATTTTCAAGTTGGTGATTACCGTTTCGACACAGTCCAACGCTGAAAAGCATTTCTGTTTTGTTAATGGTTTGGTTGCACTTTTCAATGCAAGCGTAGATTTTCCCGTTAAAAAAATTGGGGATTTTGGTCCCATAACTCAAAACCATTGATAATGTTTACTGTCACACATATAGTCAAAGTCGTTTTTCCTTCGATGCGTGGTTTTATTTTACATTATATTGCGTAATCTTTTTAATACCGCAAGGATGACGTAAACTTTAATTAGATAGCGACATGAAAAGTAGGTACAATGCTAACATTCGAATTATATTAAACATTTCACAGCGTATAGGTAAGTAGCAATCAATGGAACGTTGTCAATGAAGGATAAACTTTTTACGCCAATATAATTTACGGCACGAAAGTATCGATTACAACAGAATTTATATATTTATTTATTTAATGGTAATTGATATTTTTCAGAACATAAAAAACCCTAAGTATTGTTAATCACAACGTGACCTTGAAACACATTTTTATATTACTTATGGAAATAAACCTAATTACTTTTCTGAACAAAAAAATGGTTGAAAATTCTTAAGCAAAATTTTTATAAGGAGATTTCTACTACTACTGGATCAGTAATTGTAAGATATAGGTAGAAGAAATGGCGATATTAGTAAGACTGAAATTTTGCAAATGAGGTTGTTGATATAGCATTATCACAATATTTTTTTTTTGCTTTGGTGTACATGTAACAAATAATTTGCTGAATGACAATCTTATTGTGAGGGTGTGTTCCGAATAGCCAATCGAGTTTAAAGGCTGGTCCTACGTCACGTTACGTCAAAGTTGCAATATTATTATTACCATCACCTGGTAGTGTTAAGGAGGCGCGAGTTGCAATTTGCTTTTTGTTGGCATTTGGATAATTTAATATTAGATTACTCGCTTACGTCTAGTCTACACTTAGATTCAGTAGTAGTTGCTTCGCGGTCCGGGCAGTTTGAGTAAAATCTTGCGCTTATTTATACTTTCGCATAAGTGTCGCGTTTTAATAAAGTGATTAAAATTGCAATTTTTCCATAGGAAAATAGTCAAGAATGTCTCAGCTGTACAAACTGTACCCGCGCTTCCGGAGTGGATAAGAACTTTTTCGAATCACAAGTGTACAAGAAAGTAAGTTATCAAAACTTTCGTGAAACGTACGGATTTAACTATAATTGTTGAAAACTGAATCGTATTGAATCACAACGTAAATAACATATTACTATGATGATTATTGACGCAGTAAGAATTATATAGTATTTGGTCTTCCTCAATTTAACTCTACCGATAATTAGAGCTATTGACTTGCCTCCCCCATGTTTTAGGTAAGAATTTTCTTTCATTACTTCGTATTTATCCGACTTTTCCTCAATTTATGTTTTCTCTGTTTGCAGTGAAATATACTGCCACGGTCAATTACTTCACACAATTCAAATGGCAAAAGTTTACGAAGATTCCAAAACCTTCGTCGACATGAAAATGAAGTACACGCCAAATGAAACTTTATCAAATTTTAACAAATTTATGACGTCTTCTAACAACGCTCCCACTAAGCTACAAGTTTTACAATTTATTGACGATAATTTTGACAGCGCTGGTCAAGAATTTGAAGAATGGTTACCTATTGACTGGGTGGAGACTCCCAAATTTTTAGGAAAAATTCAAGATTCTGAGTTAAGACAATGGGGATCAGACATAAATAAAATTTGGAAACAACTGGGGCGAAAAATGAAACCAGAAGTGAAAGATAATCAAGAACTTTATAGCATACTTTGGATACCTAATCCTGTGATTGTTCCAGGAGGGCGATTTCATGAATTTTATTACTGGGATTCATATTGATAGTCCAAGGACTTCTACTATCAGAAATGTATCATACTGCCAGGGGAATGATCGATAATTTTCTTTACATTGTTAAAACTCATGGTCATATTCCTAACGGAGGACGCGTTTACTATCTGGAAAGGTCGCAACCCCCACTTTTAATTCCAATGGTCAAATTATATGTTGACACCGTTAAAGACTACAGGTTTATTGCCAACAATATTGATATTATGGAGATAGAATTTAATTATTGGATAACCAACCACACAAAAGTAATACACCACAATGGGAAAAACTATTTATTGGCAGTCTATGGTGATAAGTCTCAAGGTCCAAGACCGGAATCCTATTCGGAAGATGTAGAAATGGCTGAATTATTTAAAGAAGAATACCAAAAGGAACATTTTTATTCGGAACTAAAGGCAGCTGCAGAATCGGGTTGGGATTTTCTAGCCGATGGTTTATAAAAATTCTACAAATAAAGGTATTTTTGTAAACTTGTGACTGCACTTATTACGTAACTAATATACTTTTCCAGGCAACTTAACTAATATAAATACAAGGTCGATTGTACCAACTGATTTAAATGCCATGATATATTGGAACGCGATTTTACTGTCCGAGTTTTACCAATATTTAAATAACACCGAAAAGGCGCAAAAATATATGGACATAGCTAATCAGTGGTTGGAGGCAGTTGGCCGTATTGTGGCACGAAGAAGTAGGTGCCTGGTTGGACTATGATTTAATCAATAAAATTGGAAGAGATTATTTCTACCCTACGAATATAGCACCTTTGTGGACCGGATGCTATCCTAAACAAAATCAAGAAAAAATTGTCAGGCTAGTATTAAAGTATTTACAACAAATGAATATCATGTATCCTGGTGGAGTACCATCAACTAAAGAACATACAGGAGAGCAATGGGATTATCCAAACGCTTGGCCACCACTTCAACATATGATGGTAGTTGGTTTGTATGAGACTGGAAACGAAGCCGCTCAACGCCTCGCATTTGAGTTTGCCCAAACATGGATAAGATCAAATTATAAAGCTTTTAATCAAACACACGCTATGTACGAAAAGGTAGGTATTTTCTTGTTGGACAATTTACAAGATAACTGAGGTGATTTAGTATGACGCAACAGTAGCTGGTGGATCGGGTGGAGGTGGCGAATACGACATTCAATGGGGATTTGGCTGGACTAATGGGGTTATTTTGGATTTCCTTGATCGATTTGGAAAGAATGCTAGGGTAACAAACGGAATTCCTAAAACTTCCGGAGGACAACATTACAAGCGCGGTTTGTAGGTTCTACTTCCAGTTTTGGTCGAGTAGCCACTGGATTAGTAGCGCTTATGGTGTCGTTGGTTGCAGGTTTTATAGGGTGAGGTAATGTAGTTTCCTGAACAAAAAATATGAAGTATGTGATGACTTGGTTTTGTTTCAGATTCTTTATTTTTCGAATCTTACACTTTGCAGAAAGGATTAGTTAATTTTTAATATACTGCAGTATACTCTTTAACATATCGTATGCAAGAGTGACTGTGATTGCTTTACTCTTATTAGCTCAGGTAGTTGTGATATAACAGCGTCTAAGACGTAGCAACCGATTCGGAAACATCCGTCGCCAAAGATGTGTTTTTAACTCTTTTCATTTCCAGAGACGGACGCTACGTCGACGACAATTCAGTATTATACACAGATTGTGTAGCTGTAGATAATTAATTTTGAAAAATGTGTTTCTTTCTGTTTATTTATTGTTTAGTTTTCTACTTGCATGTTACTAAAATAGTATTAGTAGTTGTATTTAAAGTTCAGTGTAACATTCCAAAGCGGTTGTCAGTAAGGTATGTTGGCATGTGCATGCTAATTACTTCTAATTACTGATATAATGATTATTAATATTGTATATTTAAGCATGATGTAAATAAATTTGTTAGTAACTTTTGGGAACCTTCTTACTAATATTTTTTTTAACCTATTGTTTGCAAATAGTAATTGGGCTGTATATATATAAAAGCTTGGTCACGTTTATTTTACACTTCAAATTAATTTATTGTTTAATATTAGAGTATCCATATACAAGAAGCGTACAAGTACTGCACGTACCATTAGGGAATCACTGAAAAAGAAATTTCCATCCAGATCACAGTATACAGAACTAAGAAACATGCCGAAACATTCAAGAAATTTGCGATAAAACCGATAGTGTGTAAAACGGTGGTGCAATTAAGAGAACTGAATTTTCAGGATTTCAGAAAAAAAGTGACATTTAACAGGTGCAAACAAATAGCAAGAGCTTATTGGTGATGAGATGACATAGTAAGTTCATACAAAAAGTTTTTTTTTTCTTTAGTACTTTTTATTTTGCTAATTAAATTGTATTTTAGTCAATACGGTTAAGTATACTATAGACGTGTAATTTATTTAATTTAGTTGATAGCAGAGTGTTATTTATTATTTTATTTATGTTATCTTACAATTAGTGTAGGTAATTAAATCTCGGTGCCTTCAACCTTTATGTGGCAGCACGTTAGAACCAAACACTGTTTAATTTATTTTAAAAAAATGAGTTTTGGTTGACGTAAACCTGTGATAATGTCGCCATTTAAATGTGTCATAAGCATGATAAGGTGCATATTTGTAGTATGATGTAATTGTAATCAAAAATTATTCAAAAAAGGCAACAAATATTTTTGAAATTAAAATGTAACGTTTGAAGTTGTATTTAAATGGATGCATGATCCAACTTTGTGACGTAAAATTGTGGATAAATTACTTGACGATTTAAGGAAAATATGAAACGATGTTTTTTACGTATTAGATACTTAGGACTTCCAAAAATAATCGATTAAAGACTGTTGACGGTTTAATATGTGTACGATTTCAGAATAAACCTCATAGAACATAATTTTGTTTTCCTTTTGCCGCGCTTGCATCTCCTAAAAACTTAAACTGTTTTACCTCTTTTGTAGCGTGAGAGAGAAACTGCTGGAAATTAATCAGTTTCTCTTATGCGACTTTGTTATACAGATTTGTTTCCCTAACTTGTAATGATAAATGGGTACTGAGATACAGCGAGTTATCTTTCTTAGTCACACACTTGGTATATAACAAAAACTGTTTATGTGATTCAAAATATATATAAGCTAAAACCACAAAAGGAAAAGGATATCCCACTTCGCACTTGGCCAACCTGGAAACCAACCGTACTAAACGGTGTCAAGGCGTGACATTATCTTCGCTTCTTGGCTGAAGGTAAATCACCCGCCTCAGAGTAGACGATAAGAAGGCGGTTGAGGGACACCCCAAACTGGAGAACCGTCATCATTAGGGGACCGGAAAAACTGGGAAGCACACCAACGGCTGGCACCAACTACGCGGTAGCGCTTAAATGCACTAAGGTAGCGACCAGTGTTCTGGCCGTTAGCATTGACGAGGCGTCGGCGGCAGTAATCGAGGCAGCAGGGCGACACCTCCATTACCGATTCGGAAAGATCCAAGTTCGGTGACTTCGCAGGGAAAAATAGGAGGGACAGACTCCCAGCTAAACCGACCGAGACGAGGAACTCCTCTCCCTCATCTTCAAATAAGGATTCGGAGAAACACAAGGCCAAAGTGACAGCGACTACAGACACCGAGTCAATTGTGGCTGATGAAGCACACATGGAGCATAGCCTCCATACCGCACTTCTGTGCCACTCCACTCGCCGGACCCAACTAAGCCTGATGGGTACCAGGGTAGCCCAGATGAATATCCACCACGCTAGGGCAGCCTCGGCCGTGGTGACCAAACTCTTCACCGAACAACATCTGGGGCTAGTATTGGTACAGAAACCTTGGCTGTATAGAAGATAGATAAAACGTTTGTTCTGCAAAGATGGTAAGGCTGTGCATAATACCAAACACGAAAATCCTCGTACTTGTGTCCCTAATTAGGAACAACACTAATTATCTCTGCCTTACAGATTTCCTAACACGAGACCTCATCCCTTTAATTCTGGAGCTCGGGACAAGCAGGGCAGGAGAAAGGTGATAGTAGCATCGGCCTTCTTCGTAGCTGACGAGAACGTACCTCCGGAAGTTGTCGCAGCGCTGGTAAGGCATTGCAGGATGATGAAAATTCACCTCGTCATGGGCACAGACGCAAACGCCCACAACGTGGAAGGGGCAGCACAAACACCAACTTAAAAGTGAGTATCTTTTAGAATTCTTGGTGACTGAAAATCTCGATATTTTCAACGATGGCAGGGTTTTCACATTGTGACTATTGTCAGGCAGGAGATACTGGACATCACGTTCGGTTATCTATTCATAATTAATGAAGAAAATTGGTGTAGCTGTTTAAACATAAAATCATATTAACTCTCGATTAAAAATACAATTTTGTCAATTTATAAAAACAAATTAATAATAAATAACATTTACGTCAAACTCATGTTTGATTTATAAAGCATTACAGTAAATGTTTTAAGAAAATAATAAAGTTTGCATACAAGCAAAGCAAGTATTCAACACTAGGTCTTAGTCCTCGCCCTCTGAAAAAACAGTTTAGGCTCAGCTGAACAAGCTACAAACTCACCAGAGCTATTCATCTCTTCACTTCGACGATAGAGGTTTCGACGTTTTAGGTAGCCTTCCTCGCTCTTTATCTTTTTGTGAAAACAGGATTTTATGAGAGCAGTTTGATTGTTTAATTTGCGAATCGATTACAGCGCTCATCGTGGTGAATAAGTGAAATCTGTCCTGACCCTAAACGTAGTCCTGTAATTTGGTTTCATCTAAATTGGCATTAATGTACTCGCAGTACACAATGGATTAGCAATCGGATTATTGACGATGAAACAAGAAGCAAGAATGTTGTTTTTGTATCTAACTTCAACTAACTCTATTCCTCTATGGGGGTATTGGTTATAACTTTCTAAATTCAAACATAACATATTTTAGCATGATCTCTATTTTTAGCCAATTTGATTGATTTTTGTAGAATTAATATTATTATTAAGAATTTCCATTTGTTGAGTTCTTGCTCATAAAATCTTACAAAAAGAACAATTTTTTAAATTATTCAATAAAAATCGAGTAACAAACAAAAATTATAATGTAATGTCTGCCGAAGCTGCGAAAAGAATCCAAAATGCAGTGATTGACACTAAGAGTTTATTTTCTTCTAAACACATAAGCTCGAACATAAGTAGATAATGTGGAACATAAACTACATAAGCATAAGCTCATAACGTATCGAGGCTTGGGTACAGTGGCACACAGGGTACAGTCAAACGGTGGCATTATTTCGAAAACGTTAAAGTAAAATGTGCCGCCAATTCTTCCAATGGGTCGCCTAGCGACAGAACGTAGAAATAAAACAACAATGGTGGCTGAATCTAACGAGTGCACTACGTAAAATTATTTTCCTTGTTATTACGTGTCAAAGTAAAGTTACCTCCATTTTAAGATTATTATTTTACGGGTAAGTACTATTTATGAGTTTTTTATTTTCTCAGTTTTATCTAGTTAGGTTTCCTTATAAGGTGTGCCTTTTAACTTTACCCATTTGTTGGTTATTTAGTAATTGTTTACTGTTTTTCACAATCATACAAGGAAGGGTACAATGACACGGGTACAATGAATCAGTGTACCCGGAATGCATCAACACTTACCAAACGTTTAAGATTTTTGACCACGTTAGGTTCATTACTTTTGTTTCAGATGCCGCGAAAACGCAAAGGAGTGGAGAGAGCTAAAGGTACGGTTCCAGCGGAAATAATGAAACGGGCTGTCAATCATTTTAAAGAAACTGGTAAACTCAGACAGTCAGCGGTCCTTTTCGAAGTCCCTGTATCAACTCTGCGACGATATATTATTAAAGAAAAGCACACAACGGTCCTGACACTGTTTTGTTTGAAGCAAATTACAAAGTCCGACAAGTGTTTTCATTTGAGTTGAAGAACAATTGAAAGATTATATTTTGTTCGCAAGCAAAACTGACTATGGTTTAACAAAAATAAGTTATTGGAAATGGCTTACTGTTTGACCAACATAAACAATCTGACTTTTCCTAAAACTGGGAAATAACTGGAAAAGCGGGGAAGATTGGCTTACAGGATATCGTCGCCTACATGGCTGACAATTTTAATTGCAGAACCGATGTCTATTATGTGTTAAAGAAGTAATCAAATTATTAATTTAGGATACTAATGCTTTAAAGGGTGAATCTTCGACTAATTTTAAGATAAAACATTCATATGTACATGGGTCCGCAACGGTTGGTTTCTGAGATACAAGGCGTCCAAAGAAACTATTTTATTTGGGTTTTTGCTTCACTTGACGAAATTCGTGATACTGGCTATACTGATGACGAGAAACTGAGTTTTTGTTTAATATTAGACGGCACCATATACTGTGATGTTCCTGAATTTAATTGGCTATAACTTTCTTTGTGTCGCATTGTATGTCGTTTTTGGACTAGGCAGACCCATTCTCCATTCAATTTGACATTCAAAAGGTACTCATAGTATTTGTCGCTAAAAGCACCTGTTTTGGTTAATTGCCAAATTTTTCTTGTTTGCTTGGCGCAACGCCCTGCAACCTCGTCCACATCAATTTGCGGGCCATCGATAACACTACGCCTACCATCACTGCGCCCGCCAACGCTTCGACCGCTTTGGGCGATTGACAACGCAACAAAGACGTTAAATCAACTCCATCACCCAAACAACCAGCCTAAACGAACAGTCACCGTCACGATGAGAAGCCCTATGCCTCTACGACATAGCTGTCATCGATCACATTGCATACACGTCACGAAACCCAAAAGGCCAAGCCTTCGACGTACTTCTGCGCTTGAGCCACATGCTCGTCTACACACGTCACGAAGCTTATCATGCCCAGTTCCGAGATCTTAACGCTGTCGGATACAGCACACGCATCCTCTCAATCCTCCTTTGAAGCAAAGTCAGAAGTCAACACGTCACATCACCAGCCACATTCTACAACACAACAACAGACACACCCACCAGCAGCACAGCAACGCCAGCATCTCAACACGTCATATCAGCAGCCACCTTCTACAACGCACCCACAGACACACCCACCAGCAGTAAATCAACACCAACATCCTCGATAGTTTTCTGGATGGCCCTACACCATCGAAAACATTGAAGCAACGCTAACACAACCTCTGCAACGGCAGCATCCACCAGCAGCAACAACAACTTCAAGCGCCTCAATCGTCACTGATGCATCTAGACAAATCTGCTACAAACCAGCAAGAACCTGCATCGTGATGAATTTTTCACCACTGGCCCGGGAGTAAACTGTGATGACATATTTCGCCATTTCGTCATTCACAATGAAAGCATTTGTTATGGTTGATGCTTTAATTCTAATATCCAACATGAATGATGGCAATGCTGATTTGGTGAGCACATGCTGCGAAATCCACGTGGAAGAAGCTAGTCCGTGTATGAGCAAAGTTCCGGACAAAGGGTGAACAGGCTACTAGAACGGTTTTTCACTATCTGTGAGAAAAATGTGTCGAAGACATTGCAACGCATACAGCGGTTTGCAGAAAAAATTTACAGAACTCAATGAAGAAATGAAGCGATTGGTGAAAACTGAACTACCGGATTTGCTACTAATGAGCCGGGTTATGTCAACTCTACCCAATGAGTACTTTGAATTCAAGAGTGTTTGGTAAAAAGAAGAACAACTAATAATGGAATGGAATAACTGGTAATGGAATTGAAAAAAAGTGTTTTAAATGGCATCGCTTTGGGCACGTTGCTAAGTATTGCAAGAAATCGTCAACAGGTGGCGAAATAACTACCTAGAAATCTGCACAACCGACCGGCGCAGCGTTCATTGCAAATGGCGCGAACAATAAAATCCAATCAGAAACATGGTTGGCTGATTGCGGTGTGTTTGCGCATATGACATGTAATAAAGACATGTTTTTGACCTATTAGGTATTTGATTCCCCTAAAACAAATTACTGTTGGCAACAATGAATTAATTCATGCCTACGGTGAAAGCATTATAAACATTAAAGTGCGAGTCAACGGTGTTTGGAAGCATAATCATTTGAAAAACGTATGGTATGTTCCGGGAAGATAAGCAGAAATTTGTTTTCAATTGGTAGTACTATTGATAGGAGTTATGAATTCAAAGTGAATTCTAATGGTTTCTAATGGTGCACTAGATGTTATGTCTCCAAAACAAACGACATGTGAAGAAGTTTTTGCCATAAAAGGGAATTCAGGTTGAACCAGATGTAGAATTCTGGATTGAAGAAAAGTTTTTATGGTCTTAAACAGGCTCCATGATGCTGAAACAACAAATTGGTAGATTTCATGTTGTACAAACAAAGTTGTTTTTGGGCAAAATATCAGGAAATTTATAATTCATCTCCAATTCATTGTTCCGAGAGTGTGCGCTACATTCATCGTTAAAAGCGCATTCTAATGCATTGACTTAAACCAGCCGAATTTTTGTTAAACCGCAAATATAGTAATAACTTTGTGTGTGCATTGTTTTTAGTGTTAGAAGAACACCAGGTGAGTGCATGCTCTATCCGCAGACATTTTTTTTCTTATTTTGTACCGCAAATGTCTGGACTTATAATTGTCCTTTTCAGAGCTGCAATCATAATCAAAGAATACAGTCCACTAATAATTAATAATTAATTAAATAAACAACCGGATTCTGCAAATAACACACACATTATTGGTCCTTCGAGCCGAATTTACTAGTATCAATTTTTTTAAGTACACTACGTAAACCGGTAAACCTCTCGCAACAATCAGAAGATCGAAAATGTTTATCTAAAGCTACTCCTCGATTACCCGCTATAGAGTTGATGACCTTTGATGGTGACATCAAAAAATGGGCTCTCTTTTTTCAGTAATTCTACAGACGTGATAAGTACATAATAATCCACTCATAACAGATAGTGATCGAGTTCATTATTTATCAGGAAAACTATACATGAAAGCGCTTTATCAGTTTGCACAGCCACAGCAGTAAATTATTCCATCATATGGAAATCTTTAGTCGATAAATAAGAAGATACGCGGGCATTAGCTTCGATTATACTTTTAATCAAATAGTTTGAGATTTTCCATCAATTACTAAAGCATCGGCTTTAGTCTTGATTTGTGAATTTACAAATTTTCATTTTGCTGTAAAGCTCATTAAAACAGTTAAAAATTAACGACTTATTGGACTTTATGTTCTTTTTATCTCGCTACAAAAAAGTTGATAAAGAAACCAATTGGTTGTTTGAAATGTTTCATCGTAAGAAGGCGAGTCCTAAGTATGTACACTCATGAAATTTAAAACTTGGACACCACAATTTCTGTAAACAAAAGTTTGCACATTGTGAAGCGGGCTTAAGGGTATCATTTACAATTCTAACAGCAGGTAGTCTCAGCAGGAGGTTATCTTATAGAAGGACTGTAGAATGAATCATTACACTAAGCACGTTTTAGAAAATAGGTGGATTTACGTTGCTTACTTAATTTTTTTCTTTAAAGAATATATTTGAAGGTATCGCTAATTAAACACCATAGCTCGATTAATTATCGAATCAAAATTTTGTTTAGGAAATGTTTACAAAATTTGGTTAGCACTATCTTCTTGTTTTCCGCAATTTTCTTTTCTCAATAATAAATATATATGAACTGAAAACTACTGAAAATAATTATGGAACAGCACAAACGTTCCGTTTGTTGTTCGGATTGTGGAAATCATAAAAGATCGTTTGTCAATTTTTTTTTTAATAACTTACAATAATTAGTAGGTTAGATTTATTTAAAAATAAGTAACAAATCAGTCAACCCAAATAACCATGTTCAGTTTTTGATTTAATTTAAAAGTTATTGCTTGTAGACGTTTTTAAATCAAAATTATTTCTAATTTTATTTTGTAAACATTTCCTAAACAAAATTTTGATTCGATAATTAATCGAGCTATGGTGTTTAATTAGCGATACCTTCAAATATATTCTTTAAAGAAAAAATTAAGTAAGCAACGTAAATTACCTATTTTCTAAAACGTGCTTAGTGTAATGATTCATTCTACAGTCCTTCTATAAGATAACCCCTGCTGAGACTACCTGCTGTTAGAATTGTAAATGATACCCTTAAGCCCGCTTCACAATGTGCAAACTTTTGTTTACAGAAATTGTGGTGTCCAAGTTTTAAATTTCATGAGTGTACATTGATTTCACAGAGTTTATTAAGGAACAAGCTAAATTACTAACGCAAACGTCAGAAGATAATAAACCATTACATGTTGCAAAACCACTAAAATCAAATGTAGTGTCCAAATTTATTTCAACCAAATCTTTTACTAGTACCCAAGATTCTTCCTGTTATGTAGGTAACAAACCAGGTCACTAACATTTATATAACTGTCAGACTTTTTTAAAGATGACCCCTAGAGAAAATTTGGGATTATAAGAAAATATTCTCATTGCAATAATTGTTTAAGTTCCAAGCATAAATTCTCCGCTTGTAATTCACGAGGGTATTCACATTGTTTGCAACGTCATCACACTTTATTACATTTGATTTTCCGAATTCTCCAAAGAACGTCAAAAAATCTTAACAGCCAAAATTCTGCAACTGCTCAAAATGCTGAAAGTGTTCAATCAACTATTTTAGTCAACAAACCGCCAGTTAAACAATCAAATGATGCTAAAACGGAAATTATGCCTTCTATATGTAATGTTACTAACTAACTATCCTCTTAAAACTAAACCATACACTACGTTGTTATGTACCGCAAAAATCAAAGTTGTATTAGATCTGTAACAAAGTACATTTTATTCGATGCTTGTTAGATTCTGGTTCCCAAAGTGATTACATTTCCTTATCGTGTTGTAATCGTCTTTCGCTTCCTATTTCTGGGAAACCGATTTTAGTGCTGAAGTTCCAGTATAGGAGGTGTATCACAAAAATTATTGGGAATCACATCATTCACATTTTCTTACCGATTTGAGGATAACAAACTTTTATCATATCAATCCATTTGTAATACCAAGTATAACGGGTCAGCTGGCCAGACACACCCGTTGATTGTAAACAAATGTATTTTACACAAAATTCGCCTCTTGCCTTATCGATACCTGACAATAAATTTGATGTGCCCGGTGACATTGACGTTTTATTAGGCGTTATTATCTTTACGCAAAAATTAGGTTGCCAGATAAAATTTTTAATGACCTACCGCCATTAACGCCAGATTGGGATATGTTTTAATGGCGATGGATCTACCTTTCAAAACTTCTTCGATTACACATTCTTATTTTATTTACACCCGCTGATCAGCGTATCGAAAACTTTTAAAGCTGGGGTGGAGATTCGCCCCCAAAGATATTCAATGACTTGCCTTTCAAAGAAGATCCTCATACTTTAAGAGATTTTTACATCAACTCCAGCAAGCGTTATTTAGCGCTTGAACGAAAATTTGAAGTTGATTCCAGGAGCTCCGCAATCGTTACAATGAAGTTATAAAAGAATAACTTCAGGTAATAAGTATTCTTCCAAAAATTAAAATTCTTAAATAGGTGATTGCACTCACAGCCTTTACGAGTTTTTTGTTTGTCCTTCCTACCTCCACAAAGAAGGGGTCCCTAGCACCATTTATGTTTAAGAGAATATGTACACTCATGAAATTTAAAACTTGGACACCACAATTTCTGTAAACAAAATTTTGCACATTGTGAAGACGGCTTAAGGGTATCATTTACAATTCTAACAGCAGGTAGTCTCAGCAGGGGTTATCTTATAGAAGGACTGTAGAATGAATCATTACACTAAGCACGTTTTAGAAAATAGGTAATTTACGTTGCTTACTTAATTTTTTCTTTAAAGAATATATTTGAAGGTATCGCTAATTAAACACCATAGCTCGATTAATTATCGAATCAAAATTTTGTTTAGGAAATGTTTACAAAATAAAATTAGAAATAATTTTGATTTAAAAACGTCTACAAGCAATAACTTTTAAATTAAATCAAAAACTACAACATGGTTATTTGGGTTGACTGGATTATTACTTATTTTTAAATAAATCTAACCTACTAATTATTGTAAGTTATTTAAAAAAATCATTAAACTCTCTATTCATAATATTTAGTCCTTACAAAATGTATATTTTTATGACGTTTCATTTTTTCTGTAGTTAATATATTTTAGTGAAAATCAAAAACTAAGGCAATTTTTATTGTCAACGTATATATTTAGTTTTTTGACAAGAATTTATTACATAATTATAATTAAGATACCAAGTTATAGTTTAAAAATTAAATGAAAACGTTTTTTTTAAATAAAGGTATTACTATATAAATAAATATAAGAAATCAATAATGAGTGTGACCTCCATTATTATTGATACATTCTTGGAGGCGTCTGCTCATTAACGCTATCAAGGTATCAATATAATTAATATTAATCGTTTCCCATGCGGTATCAATGGCTGCAATTAGTGCATTACGGTTTACTAGTGTAAAATTTGGCCCTTGTTGTCTTCGGATAACAGCAAGTATTCGAGCCCAAACATTTTCGATAATGTTAAAATCTGGGCTTTTTGCTGGCCAGGGTAACAGCTCCAAGTTATTTGCTTGTATCCAGTTGCGCACAACCTGCGAAGTATAGGGTCATCATATCCCGATAGTTAATTATCGAATGTTCCAAGAAAATATGTAAATAGTAAATGGAATCTACTAACGTAACGTTAAGTCGTTAATTATAGTTACATAACTCTCCTTTCATAAGATATAGTTCATATTAATATGCTTATTGTAAAGCTTCGTACACACCTGAACAACAAACCGAGGAACAAACAGAACAACGAACCGAACGGCAATCGGAACATTAATTTGGACGGTGCTACGTACGAATTTTAGAACAGATTCGCAAGTCCTGATTGTTCCACGAACGGTTTGCGGCGTTCCCGCAACTTGTCGGTTTTTTCTCCGACATCAAAGAAAATGCGCGCGAATGCGTTTGCAGGTTTGGACGAATCTAAACAAAACGGCGAACAAACTTATGCGGGAGAATTAAATTATTTATTTTTTGTCCTCCCTTTTGTGGGTTTGTTGTGTTTTAGGTAATATTATGGAGTTGACAGAAGAAAAATGTTTTAAATTAATCAGTGTTTAAGAATGCAAGAAAAAATGATGTCCCTATTAGCATCATTTGGGCGGGAAATTTCCAAAATAAAAAAAGGCGAAGTAAATTATAATTTTTTACTCTTCTTTGTGCGTAAAATTTGGTTGGCACTATCTTCTTGTTTTCCGCGATTTTCTCTTCTCAATAATAAATATATATGAACTGAAAACTACTGAAAATAATTATGGGAACAGCACAAACGTTCCGTTTGTTGTTCGGATTGTGGAAATCATAAAAGATCGTTTGTCGTTCTGTTTGACTTTCGGTTCGTTGTTATGTTTGTTGCTCGGTTTGTTGTTCAGGTGTGTACGAAGCTTTTACAACTTAAGCAACAATTTTTGGCGAAATAAAGATTAGTTTGTGATGTAATATTAGAAACACAAATTTATATCATATCAAATTTATGACAACTTAAAACCAAGAACGTGTATGTTATTGCTAAGAAATTATTAAGGAAAAGCGCAATTGCAGTGTAAATATTTATAATTAGATATTTTCGAAAGTTTATAAGTCCTCTATTGTAATCTTAATACTTAAAAGAAAATCCTGTCCATTAGCATTATAAGGAAATGGCTTTTACTTTATGAATAAGTTTCAATAACAATAGAATATCCTTGCTTGTTTAATTTACTTCCTTTGAGTCATATTGCTCTAAGGGTTGTTACATTGGTCATTAGAAGTATGTAATAAATAAACAATTACCTACTGTTTGAGAAGGGTAGTGTGAACCAATAAATAAAGTAAGAAATGTAAATTCCATTTTAGTTTAAAATTTCAAGTGTTGTGAAAATGCCACCTCATCTCGGTGCTGATTTGAAAGCGCGGATTGTTTCGGAATTAGCGGCGGCCGTAGCGTGCGTGAAATTTCACGTATGTTAGATATACCAAAAAGCACCGTAGGTCATTACCGAGTAAAATGGAATCTTGAACACACTTTGGAAAGTGCCATCGGAAGTGGTAGACCTAAAGTATCTACACGTGCTCAAGATCTCGAGTTGTTTCATTACGTAACAGAATAACCATTTGCTACATACTCAGGGCTATAGCAGATACACATTTTCCCGGATGCCGTATAACTGCACAAAAATATTAAAGGAGATGGGAATACACGTGTCCAGCCCACTTCCACTTCAATGACGTTACTCTCTCTATGATGTCTGTTACCGCCGTTCTTCGGCGAAGGTCCTGATTTGTAACATGGTCATCAATCCAAGCATTGATCTCTCCATTTTGCGTTGGGTCACCTTCAGCTTTCTGGCGGAAGTTGTTGTTAAAGTTAGGGTCTCTGCTCCATATGTGAGTACCGGCAGGACGCATTGGTCAAATACTTTCCTTTTCTGACATATGGGAAGGTCGCTCTTAAATATATGTTTCAGTCTACCATAGGCTGCCCATCCAAGGTTGATCCTTCTTTGTAATTCGCCATGTTTGATTATCTCTGGATATTCGTATTTCATGACCTAGATACATATATTTTTCCACCAGTTCGATGTCGGTATGATCGATCTTTATTTTCTCGCTCATTACAAGGTTTGTCATGATCTTTGTCTTCGAGAAGTTTATCTTCAGTCCAACGCCGGAACACGCCTCTCTCAGTTCATTCAGCATTTCTTTTGCTTCTCTCTGGTTGTCGGTTGTTAGGACAATATCATCCGCAAAACGAAGGTGACTCAGTTTACGACCGTCTATGTTTATACCCCTGTTTTCCCAGTCTAATCCCTTGAAAGCATGCTCCAAAACGGTTATAAATAATTTTGGAGACATGGTGTCTCCTTGTCTCCTCCTCTTTCGATGTTAATATTGTTGCTCGCTTCATGCAATCTAATCTTCATGGTAGCGTTTTTGTAAATATTATAGATTAGTTGTGTGTATCTATAATCTATTCGGCATTCCTTCAGAGCATCTATTATAGCTTTCAATTCGATAGTGTCGAATGCCTTGTGGAAATCTATGAACAGAAGGACCAGGGGTCTATTATACTCTATAGTTTTTTCGATGAGGGTCTTCACACTTTGCAGATGGTCGTTTGTTCCGAAACCGGAACGAAATCCGGCTTGTTCGCTGGGTTGGTAGAGTTCAAATTTGTTTTCGAGTCTTGTTGTTAAGATTCTGGTAAACAGCTTGTATATATGACTAAGGAGAGTTATGGGACGATAATTTTCCAAGTCCGCTTTATCGCCCTTTTATGAAGCAATATGGTGGTTGCCACGTGCCACTTGTCGGGGATGGTGCTTTCCTGTATGCAAAGGTTAAAGAGTAATTGTATTTTTTTTTTAACAGGAGGAGGCCTCCGGATTTTATTGCCTCCGCAACCACTCCGTCCTCTCCTGGTGCTTTATTATTTTTCATCCTCGACAGTGCTCCTTTGATTTCTGTGATGGTAATTTCTGGCATCTCTTCGGATCCTTGGTTTATTATTCCCCTCTCCCTTGTGGATACATCATTGCTGAGAGGTTCCCGTGATCGGCTCTTATATAGTTCACGGTAGAAGTCTTCCACGATGCGGAGGATCTCGTCACGGTTCGAGGTGATGCTTTCTTGTTTATTTTTAATTTAGTTATTTCAACTTTGCCTTCGGTCAACCTGTTTCGCAGTACTTTCATGCTTTTGTTGTTCTCTATTGTTTCCTGGACTTTCCTGCTTCTATAGTTTCTGATGTCCCGTCTGATGGCTTTTGAGATTTCCCTGTTCTTTGCTTTTATTTCCGTGTTGGTATGGCTTCCATTACCTCTCATATCGTTTCGTTCGCGCATCAGATTTCTTGTGGCCTTACTAATTCTTTCCTCCTTTTCAGACTTTGTGCAAAACGTACGTTGTGCTTCCTCCAATGTCTCTGTTATGACTCTGTTTAAGCTGTTGGTCTCCGTCTCTGTGTAGTCGCTGTTTTGTAGCCTGTTGGTAACATGGGTTTCGAAGGCCTGGGTGTCTTCTAGTGTTGACCATGATTGTTTTGGAGATTTCTTTACCAGTTTTAGTCTCTCCACGCTTAGTTTTATTTGCACGTTGCATCTCACCATTCGGTGGTCGCTGCCTGTTCTGCATTTGTTGAGTACTGTAACATCTTTTACGATCGACGATTTGTCCGTGATAATGAAATCGATCTCGTTGTGAGTTCTACCGTCCGGGCTTTCCCATGTCCATCTTCTTTGGGGTTTTTTATGGAAGAAGCTGTTCATTAGATACAGGTTATGTTGTAGTAGGAAACCCAACATGGTTTCTCCTCGCGCGTTTCTGCCTTCAGACCCAAAACTTCCTCTTCATCCTCTTTAAGACCTATTTTAGCATTGAAATCTCCACAGATTATGGTGGAGTAAGTTGGTTGGTCATTAAGGGCTAATGTTATATCCTCGTAGAATACGTCTACTTCCTCGTCTGTATGGGATGATGTTGGTGCGTATGTCTGTATGATCTTGATACAGTATCGTTTACTCAGTTTTAAGATCAGGTAGGCGACTCTAGTAGAAATTTTTGATATCCAAAATTTGACTTTGGAGGCGTTTATTTATTAAGAAGCAAATTCCGCCTTCCGACTTGTTCTCTTCTCCTATGTAGTAGTAGTGGCCAGATTTTAAAGTTAGGAGGCCTTCACCTCGTTCCTTCTGACCTCGCATAGACCGATGACGTCCCATTTGATCTTTGGGCTTCGATCTCTAACTCTGCTAAACTTTCTTCGCCACATAAGCGTTCTTGCATTGTATGTGACAATGTTTAGTGTCTTGATGTTTGTTCCTGTATGGTTTAGTTGTGTGATACATTTTGCCAGCGATTTTTGCCTCCCCAGAATCCTGAGGCAGACCCCTATGGGGTGTGGAACTTGACATTTAATAGCATACCCACCTGGGGTATATTTCCATTCGTTTGAAAAATCGCCATAGAGGGGTATTTACCATAACTCACCACGCTGGCCAGACGGGTTGGTGAGTGGGGATGGTAGGGTAGGGAAGTGATGGTAGGATGATGGTAGAAGGAGGAGTTTGGGGGTGGGACAATGGTTTCCCTGTATGGACTTAGGAGATAAACCAATGGCTCGCGTGGGCAGGGCGCCCTCCCTGAAGTAGATCTGTCATCTATCGGAATCATAGATGAGTATCTACCCGCTACCAAAGTATATAGTAATACCTTTATTTAAAAAAAATGTTTTCATTTAATTTTAAACTGTAACTTGGTATCTTAATTATAATTATGTAATAAATTCTTGTCAAAAAACTAAATATATACGTTGACAATAAGAATTGCCTTAGTTTTTATTTTCACTTTTTATATTAACTACAGAAAAAAATGAAACGTCATATAATATACATTTTGTAAGGACTAAATATTATGAATAGAAAGTTTAATGATTTTTTTTTAATAACTTACAATAATTAGTAGGTTAGATTTATTTAAAAATAAGTAATAATCAGTCAACCCAAATAACCATGTTTAGTTTTTCGATTTAATTTAAAAGTTATTGCTTGTAGACGTTTTTAAATCAAAATTATTTCTAATTTTATTTTGTAAACATTTCCTAAACAAAATTTTGATTCGATAATTAATCGAGCTATGGTGTTTAATTAGCGATACCTTCAAATATATTCTTTAAAGAAAAAATTAAGTAAGCAACGTAAATTACCTATTTTCTAAAACGTGCTTAGTGTAATGATTCATTCTACAGTCCTTCTATAAGATAACCCCTGCTGAGACTACCTGCTGTTAGAATTGTAAATGATACCCTTAAGCCCGCTTCACAATGTGCAAACTTTTGTTTACAGAAATTGTGGTGTCCAAGTTTTAAATTTCATGAGTGTACATTCAAAAAGCAATAATTGTCACTTGTACCACCGAATGAACCTTTTAGGTTGGTTATTATATTCCGCATCATCCAGTAGTTATTCGATCTGACAAATCTACTACAAAACCCCACATCGTACTGGAAGCTAGTACAAAAAATATGACATCTTACACACTGGAGTTAAGCAAACCGAAATTTTATAACGTTATATTGTACAAGATAGCATTTTTTGCCGATGTTCGTCAAATGTATCTAGGCATAGGCGTTCATAAATGGCACCGCAAATATCAACGTATACTTTATCGCTTTACATCTGATGAGCAACTACAAATTTATGAATTTAATCGAGTGGCTTTGGTCTTCGATCATCTCCATTTCTTTGCGCATTAAGTCAAGATGAAAAAACTAAATTTCCATTAGCCGCAGCTATAGTTAGGAATCGAGATATTTACATGGATCACTTTGCTTCCTCTTACAAGCTACAGTATCTCAGGCAAAAAAATATTGGTCAAGAACTTATTGCAATGTTTAAGGACGGTGGTTTTGAACTGGTTAAATGGACTAGTAATTCACTCTGACTGGTTAGCGAGTCATGCCTTACTTCGCATCGTCAATCCGAATCCATTGACGTTTGACAATGATCATTGTTTAAAATTTTTAGGTTCGCAGTGATTACCAGTAGCTGATATTTTTATTTGTTCATTAATACTGTTTCGCAATAACTTTGTACTAAATATTTAATGATCTATATCTACTGGCTTCGCTCTCGTATTTATGATGTATGAGTCTCTGTAGGACCAGTGATTTTATACTGCCAAATTAGTAATTGTAAAACTGGTTATGGTTTCTAAAGATGGATTAAATGATATACCGCCACAACATTTTGAAGTTTTATGGCAACAATATGTTAATGAATTATCATTACTTTCCCAGTTAAATTTCCTCGTCATTTTGGAGTTATTGGAGAACTCAGACATTTCTTTTAATAGCATTTGCAGATGCCAGTGAAAAGGCATGGCGGTTCGGTTCTTGTGATTTACCTTTCGTGTTGTGAACGAAGGAATGCCTCCAAGTTATAACTTGTAAGTTTGCGCAAAAGTCCCCATTAAAGCAACCTGTTAAAGTATTCACTCTGGCTTGATTAGAATTATGTGGTTTGGTAAATTCTCGATGTCCAAATTAATTCCTACTGTTTATGATTGTCTATCGCAGCGCCATAATATAAGCGAAATATACGCCATGTCAGACTCTATGGTCGCTCTTCACTGGATTCATTCATTCTCCGAATAAATTTCAAACGTTTGTTGCTAATAGAATCCTTGAATATCAATCTCAATGTAGCATCTGAACATTTTGGATCATATAGCCGAACTCAATAATCCTAGTGGGGACTGCTTATCTAGAGGTCTTTACACTTCAGTAAAAGTCGATATTCATCCGCTATAATGAGTTGGCAGAAACTGTGTTATCTTGAGTAAATTATTGTGTTGCATCTGCTTCTTGCAGAAATTCAGCCTTTCTAAAATTGTTACAAATAACGATTTTTTTCTCAAAAGAAATTAAACAAATTCATGATAATAAAATTTGTACCCGCGCGATTCAAAAACTTGCCCCTTTTTTTGATAAAGACGGAATCATTCGGGTTGGAGGACGCTTCGTCATTCTAATTTATCATATAATCAACAGCACCCAACTTTACTCCCCGCAAAGGTCACATAGTTAACTTAATAATAATTTACATCATTTAAAATATTTACATGCTGGTCCACAGCTACACCATATCAATTCTAAGACAAAGGTGTTGGATACTATCTGCTCGCCGAGCAGTTAGAAGTTGTGTTCATAAGTGCAACATATGTTTTCGATTAAATCCAAACCTACGCTTCCACTTATGGCTAACCTGCCAGCATGTCGTTTGGAATCAAGTAAAGCATTTACGCATACAGGTGTTGATTTTGCTGGTCCCCTGCTTGTTACTATTTCTCGCAGAAGAGGTGTTTCCAGCCAAAAGGCTTACTTATGTCTTTTTGTGTGTTTGGTTACCTCACGCTATTCATTTAGAATTGACCTCTGATTTAAGCACACATACATTCTTGAACTGCTTTAAGAGGTTTTTGGCTCACCGTGGTCCTTGCAAAATCATCTACAGTGATCACGGAACAAATTTCGTTGGAGCTAAATCTTATTTAAAAGAACTTTTTGAATTTCTTCGATCTAAAGATTATTACTAAAGAGTTCTTACAATACCTTTGTGAATAATTTAATCGAGTGGAAGATGAATCCGCCAAATGCATCCCATTTCGTGGGGGTATGGAAAGCTAATATGAAATGCTTTAAAGGCATTTGTTTAAAGTAATCGGTAGTCAGACAACAGTCCTTACTCAAATTGAAGCCTTACTTCATTCTCGACCGCTCTATGTTTTAAGTCCTGATCCATCCGAGCCAACCGCACTTACATCAGCACATTTTTTGCTCTCAGTTCCTTTGAATTTTATTCCCGCTCCAGATTTAAGCCAATAACGCGTTTCTTTGCCTCTAGATTTCGTTACTTGATTCATTGATTTAGTCATTCTGAAAAGTGTTCAAATTAGGATATCTTCATAACCTGCAATCTAGAGAGAAATGGAATGTACCCTTTCAAATCCTGTCACGATTGGAACCTGTGGTGATTCTTAGTGTCGATAATGCACCACCATTGCAAGTTAATATTTTGTCTTATAAATTTTATTTGATTATTTTCACTTCGGTCAATTAAATTATTATTATATTGCTCCTTTTGGTTAATTTGTTTAGTTGATTTTTTTAAGGGAAATCAAAGTTGGGAAAGATGTTTTAGCCAAAATATCGAAAAATTATAATTTATGATTGCAGTTCAAAGTTGTATGTCTAATTTCATAGTTCCGAGAGTGTGCACAATCCCTTATCGCTAAAACATTGACTTGAACCCACCGCATTTTAGTTACCCCGCAAATATCACTAATACTAACTGTGTGTGAAATTGTTTTTAGTGTTAGAAGAAGACCAGGTGAGTGCATGCCCTATCCGCAGACATTTTTTGTTTATTTTTGTACCGCAAATGTCTGAACTCATAATTGGTCTTTTCCGAGCTGCAATCATAATCAAAGAATACAGTCCACTAATAATTAATAATTAATTAAATAAACAACCGCATTTCCTGCAAATAACACACAAAGATTTAAAACGGATTTGATGCTGATCCAAAAATATTAAATTATTGTAAACCATTTGTTGTGGTTTGTTGTTGATGGACTTGTTGCAGGAAGTCACAAAGATACAATTGAAACTTTTGTTAACGATCTTAAAAAGATAATATGTTGAATTGTTTTTTATGTATACAAATTTGCATTTTAAATGACAGTATTGTTATAAAACAATGTGATTATGTAAAGAAACTTTAGACAGGTTTAATATGTCAGACTGTATCCTGTTAAAACTCCATGCATTGGTTATTTATACAATAACGAAGATCATGGAGAAATCGAGGCAAATGTTCCGTACCGAAAAGCCATGGGAAGTTTGATGTGCTTATCAGTTGCTACAAGGCCTTATATAACATACGCTGCCAGTGTATTGTCTGAATTTTTAGCTAGCTCCAAAATTGTTCACTGAAAGGCTGTTAAACAAATTTTCAGTTGTTTGAAGGCAACTATTAATTATGGATTATTGTTTAAAAAGAAGGAAAACAGCTAGAGGCCTACGTCGATGCTGATTATGCTGGAGATGCTCGTACAAGGCGTTCAAGATCGGGCATTCTATGTAAATTTTGAGATGGAGCTGTATCGTGGGCTAGCCAAAAACAAAATTGTGTCTCTTTATCTACCACTAAAGCGAAATATGTTGCTGCTAGTGAAAGAGTCAAAGAAACCATATGATTAAATCGACTAATTACTGAAATTACAAAACAAGAACTGGTGCCTTGTTTGGGAAGCGACAGTGCAAGTGCTATTAAATTAGTCAAGAACTTCAAATACCATAAGAAGTCGATGCATATTGACATACGACACCATTTCATTAGAGAAAAGCTACATCAAGGTGAAATTGAAGTGATGTTTCTGGAGAAGTTCTACTTGCACACATACTCACAAAGCCATTACCCTGTGTACAATTTAAAAGACTTCTGTAGTTTATTAGGAGTTGTTAGTATTACAATATTTTGAGAGGAAGTATGGGTTCAAAATTTTATGTTGGTATTTCTCCATGTATTCCTTTGATTTGTATTTACAAGTCCTCACTTCTGTGTCGACTTTAAAGTGAGTAATATCGTATATTTGTTTTAATGTTATTATTACTTTTTATCATATACACGGTGGCCAGAAAAATACGGACAAACGCCAGGTAGAACGATTCTTTGTTCAATTTCTGAGGCGATAATCTTAATCCAAAAAAGTTATGCGATCTCCTTAAGGCGCACGAGACCATCAAACCTTAAGATGTACGGCTAAAATTGTTGTCCATGTTAACATAAAATTCTTGCTAATTTGCATATTTATCTGATTTATAGTAAATAATAAAAATGATTACTACTACAGTACTTGTCTGATTAGGTGTTGCCAAATTTACAATTCTTTTAAGGTGCTCGTGTGTCTTAAGAAAGCACTGTACTACTTTTTCAATTAAGATTGTCAACTCAGAATTAAACAAAGATTAATCGATTAGTTACATCGATGTATTTGAGATAATTCCATTTCTAAATTTCACCACAATGATTTTACATAGATAAATTTGACGGATTTTGATAAATTTTAGCCGTACATCTTACAAGGTTTGATGGTCTCGTGCGCCTTAAGGAAGGCATGCTAACTTTTTGGATTAAGCATTATCGCCTCAGAATGAACAAAGAATCGTTCTACCTGGCGTTTGTCCGTATTTTTCTGGCCACCGTGTATAACCTACAAACATTGTTTCTCATCACTAATGGGATTAAAATGAATAACATTTTACAACAATGTATATAATATCATCTTACAAATCGTATATTTGTTTGAACCTTTAGAATTAAACGTATTGTACAAAGTCTGCTATTATTATTTTAAACAACTCATTAGGATGTTTTATTATTTTCAAAGTAATTACAAATTGAACGTTGCTCTAATCAGTCAGTTGATATACTTAAGCCTAACTAATTATTCTAGTAGTAGTACTAAACTAAACAAAATATATACAGGGTGCGCAAACTTCTGACATCGGAGAATAATTTGGTTGATAAAAAGATATCTTTCAAAAATTTATTTATCATTTTTATTGAGTGCACATTTTTTTAAATAAAATATACCATATTTTCTTTAATATCTTTAAAAATGACACTAACTCTCGTTTATAAAGTAACTGAAATAATTTCAACATGTATTTTTATTAACATGTTATTTCCATGTCATTAGCTGTATTAATTACTTTTATTTTTTATTTAATGAAAAACCATTTTACGTGTAAAATTGTAGTATTTTTTCATAAATTTATTTGTGCATTTTTGGGTTAAAGTTATAAGGGAACGATAGACTTTGGTTCTCACTATGTAATAGTACTCTGAAGATTCTCCCATACATGGTGCCGCAAACTTCGGACAGAGGATGACATCGTTGGGAAAAAATAAATAACTTTCAAAAAATTTGTCACATTTTTAAAAATATTTTTTGATTATACAGTGTGGTGGCCGGATAAACTTACTTTTTTTAAAATAGAATATAACTTATTTTCTTTTTTAAGATTCGAAACGATCTCATTAAGAGTTTTAAAAATCTATAACATGTCAACGTATTGTACGGGTATTTTAGAAGGAAAATGATACTAACTTTAGCGCTCTATTACAATACATACTTCTATTAACATGTTATTTTCATGTCATTAGCTGTGTTTGTTGTTAATTACTTTTATGTAAAATTATTTCAAAATTGCTTTATAACATCAGAGCGAGCTAAAGTATGCATGGCAACACTGGATCTATCTGTGAGCGATTATATTTGACATGAGCTACGTGCTCTTTAAAACGAATTTTAATGGGTCTCTTGGTTTGTCCTATGTACAGGGGTGTCCCACCGGGAACGCCATCGATAGATTATAGAAAAACTGTAGATGGGAAAATTTGCCCAAAGGATTTGGTAGTATACTAACATCGACGGGGCAGCTCCGTTAAAATATTTTCAGGATGGTGTCACTTCCGGTTATACCGGAAGTAGGTGTCAAGTTGCTTATTTTTAAATGGAATATCCTATATATTATTCTATTTTTTGGATTTTGCACAAATTGTACTAGACACATTTTGTGTATAATGTCCTATACCTAAGTCTAACTGTTTTAGACTTATTTTAAATTTTATGTCAAAATGACGTTTTCAGGCCTAAACAAAATTATAAAATTTTCCTATACTAATGCCTTTATTATTTAATTGGAATAGGTTTTCTTGTAGCAGGGGACCTATTTTAGTGGGCTATGTCGATATTTTGATAATAAATTAATACAGGGCGATCAAAAAAAGGATTAAAGTTAAAATTAAATTCAACAAAACACGTCAAAGTCATTTTTTTTTTTTTAATGTAAAGCACCTTGTTTTTATAAGTTTATTTTATTTAGCATCAAAAATAAGGTTGACTTTATACAATGTTGTCTATTCAAAAATTCATGGTTTTCGAAATAATTTTTCAATTTAACTTTTTTTGTTGCACAAATGCTATTGTATTTCTTTTAATATGAATGGTTATTCCTAGTTGGCCATGATGGCGTTAAAAAACAATCATCTGTCAAGGATATGTCAAACTGTGTGTATCAAACTAAGAAATGCCAACAGTTAACTGTACCGACTGAGTGTTAAAGTGCATATCGTTATCAAACCGATAACTTATTATGCGTGAAACACACGTGTGTCGATAAAGCCAAGTAATTACTTGTACAGTATTACACACGCAACGAAAGAACACCTGGCTTTATCGACACACGTGTGTTTCAAGCATTTAAAGTTATCGCTTTGGTAACGATATGCACTTTAACACTCACAGTCGGCACAGTTAACTGTAACATGTTCTTAATATAACTTTATCACATTGTCCATAAATAATAAATAAATTTAAGTAATCTTCGTTTGTATAATTTTAAGCGTCCCGGCATGATTATTGAAAATTTTAACAGTTTGACATATCCTTGACAGATGATTGTTTTCTAACGCCATCATGGCCAACTAGGAATAACCATTCATATTAAAAGAATACATTGTGCAACAAAAAAAAGTTAAATTGCCAATATTCCGAAAACCATGAATTTTTTGAATAGACAACCTTGTACAAAGTCAACCTTATTTTTGATGCTAAATAAGATAAAATTATAAAAACATGGTGCTTGCATTTAAAAAAATGACTTTTGACGTGTTTTTAAATTTAATTTTAATCCTTTTTTTATCGCCCTGTATTAATTTATTATCAAAATATCGACATAGTCCACTAAAATAGATCCCCTGCTACACCTTCTATTTCAATTAAATAAAAAGGCATTAGTATAGGAAAATTTTATAATTTTGTTTAGGCCTGAAAACGTCATTTTTGACATAAAATTTAAAATAAGTCCAAAACAGTTAGACTTAGGGTATGGGACATTATAAACAAAATGTGTCTACAATTTTGTGCAAAATCCAAAATAGAATAATATATAGGATGTTCCATTTAAAATAAGCAACTTGACACCTACTTCCGGTATAACCGAAAGTGTCAAAATATTTTATAACGGAACTGCCCCCCGTCGATGTTAGTTAGTATATACTACCAAATTTTCAAATTTTTCCCATGTACAGTTTTTCAATAATCTATCGATGGCGTTCCCCGGTGGGACCACCCTGATATGCTTTAGTTACAGTCTTTGCAACCCCATTTTATATATGTATTCCCCGATTTATCACACATTTCTATTGGGTCTTTCGATTGCCTCAAAAATTTTGCAAGATGTTACTACTGTTTTATAATCAAATTTTGAAAATATTTTTTGATTACCTTTTGTGTATGTGGGATAATTTGGTACTTTGACATATTTCTTATCTATTTTGCTATTACTAGTTCTTAACGTAAGTTGTAATGTTTCTAATGTTTACTTATTTTTAAAAACCATATTTTATGATGCAATCTGCTTAATATTTCGCAGTTCTTGATCAAAGTTTTGTTTTGACAATGAGAAATAGCAATAATCTGTGAATCAAAAAGTTGAAGGATGCACGTTTTTGTTGCATCCTTTGGTTGGAATCATTTGCTATAAACCTCATAGTGTTAGTGTCTTTACGATAAATATCTATATCTAGTTTGTTGCCATTTCTTGTCACTAAAGTGTCTGCTTCTGTTTCATAGGTAAACTTGATCGTTTCAAATTTTGAGTTAAAGTTTACAGCCCTCGGCAATTTGTAGACAAAAACAAAATAAATTTGGCCAAAGCGAAACTTATTGGTACTATGCCAATCAATGTTATATTTTGTTCACTCTTCGCCCGACTTGTAGGTGTTTGTTTTACTATTAATGAATCTTACAAATCACTCCCTATTCTCGTTTGAACTTAACTCTTGTTTCAATGTACGGAGATATATTTGGGATTCCGACAACGGATTTTTTTGAAAAGAAAACCACTGGTAATGACTTTATTGCCTATGTATTTAATTAAATCCACATATAATTCTATAAACATTCCTTAGAATATTATCTTCAAATGAAAACCTTGCGCAAACGCATCCTATTAACCCAAATCATGAAACGGTGTTAATGGCTGTTGTCCCTTTGGTGTGTGAGCTTCCTTCGGCGACGTATATGAAAGCGAGGTGAAAATTGTGTAGACAGCAAGATTCTCTTCACTCGAATAAATATATAATTTTCTTACAGTAGTTGGTTCTATAAAGAACAAGTGATAACAGTTAATTACTTGTTTAATAATATAGAAAGTGGTGTTAGTAATTAAGTTATCTTATCGGGATGCCCCAAAAACTAAGTGATATCGTGCATAAACTTAAGATAGATTGTTTGTCACTTATCAGTAACTGACGACTTCTTGAACCTACAATCAGTAGCGTAACAAAATGACGTGTGTAGGATAACACATAATAAGTAGCAAAAAACTCTCATCTTTGACTAAGACGCATGACGTCAAGTTATAAGAATCTTGATGTTAGATTACTCACTTTTAAGTAAAGAGAGTAATCTAAAGTGAAAAAAAAATGTCACTAGTGTGTAAATAAAAATAATAGACTCAGTTTTTCCCAATCTGTATTCATAAGTAATCAATATTTCTGAGTGTTCCAACGTCAGTCCTTGTTTATTTGTGCTTGAAAGTAGTATCTCCAATACCTATTTATTTCTCTTGGAAAGTAAGCGTAGAAAAATTATGTACCAATGCTGCTTTTCAGAAGCTGTGATAAAAATTATTACCGATCTGCTTATTATATAACTGTATTGTATAAGTATCCAAATAGTTTGATATAATGCTTGTTTCTATGACACTAAAAGGAACTAAATTCATCCCATCTGGAATAGTTGTTCAAAAACAGTACTGATGTTAAAAAATAAAATAAAAAATGAGATAATAGTGAGAAGTTAAAGACTATGCAAAACACAGTAAGTTTGTGTTCTATAGGAAACATGCGGTTTTGTAGCATACAATTTAATCAGTGACAAAGTTGAAGTATGTCCAGAATAAAAAAAAAAGTCACTGTAGAATCAGAAGCAAATCTACTAAGCAGGAACCACCAAATTCCAAGCCCCTTTGTAAAACGCTTTGCAGTTCTAGCTTGCGTGCTGAATGTTTCTTTACTTTGAGATAAAAGCTACTACCTCCAAGCTTACAAACTAAGAAACAACAGTTAATTTTGGAAAATTGTTGAGTAAATTCGATATTGTCGAATTAATGGCCCGGTATGTTGTTGGTTCCAGTATAAATTAAGGCCTAATTTCTAGATCACGATCGTGTTATCTTTACGTTATCTTCAATTATCCAAATGTGTGGAATGTTTAGAAGACAAACAGACAGCTACAATAACTGCGTGGTTTTGTAATGCTAATGTTTTTAAAGAATCAAATCGTTATAATAATTTACTAGATAAGCCAGCATGCTACGCAGGCGTACAGTACGAAGGGTTACAACAAATTGACAATGCGATAAGCATATTAGTTGAAGCTGTGGGTTACAGTAATGAAACGAAACAAACTATTTGAGAAACGGTTGTGTGGACGGACGGACACCCAACAGGGCAGCGCCACCTTGACAGAATTATATATACAGGGTGTCCCAGATCTCACCCCCCAGGCTTGTATTTCCATTATTTTTGTGTTTCTATTATTTTTTTTAATTTTTGTATATGAGACTACATTCTCTATAAGATAAGTAAATACAATTTGAATTTCTGCACGATATTCAACTTTTTTTTCTTAAATATAGTACATAAAATGTAAGAAGTCCGTTTTCAGATTAGCGCATATATTCTGCTAATACGTACGAATATACTTTGGTCTTTGTTACACGTATTGTATAAAGAAGACAAAAGATATATAGAATGTTTGTTAGCGCTGCGGGCGGTGAACTAACACATACATCCTACGTTGAAATGGATTTTCCATTTAAGTACCTGTATTAGAAGAAGACGGCATTATAAAGCGGCACGTTGCACCTACTTACAAATATCGACCGCAAGTTATGATGATCCAGTGGTACTACAAATTTTATTTTATTTTTCTCAAATCGTGCCACATAAATGTTATGCAGGTAAGTAACCTGTATATCTATTTTTTAAACAAACGAATTAAAAGAAAGAATCATTTATTTAAAATATGAATAAAGCTATTGTTACAGCAAACATTAAAATAATTATAATGATATAAACATTAAACTTACTGAAGTATCCTACGTACACAATTAACAATAGATTAGGTACCTATTAGATATATTATTCCAGTATAACTTTCTCTATTAGTTAATTACGTGTATTTAGTAGGTAATTATAAATAATATAAATCTAACAAGGGGAGAAATTTGGTTTATCATTGCTACAGTAAACATAAAAATAATAGGTACTTATTTCAATAAATACCTATACAATTAATTAAATTAAATTAATCACTAATTAAGTGCAGTCTTAAAAAGGAACTTCACTGTCGTCATAATCCGAATAACTGTCTTCTGTATCACTACCACCGACAGAAATTATTAACGGTTCTACCGATACATCTAGCACTTTTTCACGTGACCATCCATCCGATATAAGTTTTTAGCATGCAAAATTGTTTTTTCCAAATATCACCGTCACACTGTTTTAAAGACTCTTCCCACATTTGTAGTACATTATTGTCAGAATATCCATCTCTACCAATGTTTTTATCATAATATGATTTGCAAATTCCCCAAATGTTTTCAATGGCATTAAATTGACAGTGATACGGAGGTAATCTCAGAATAAAATGACCATGTTCTAAAATAATGTTATCAACTACGTAGCATTTTCACTTTTATGTTGCTTAGCAAGATGCAAAAGATCTATCCTTAAATCACTGTCAGCGAAGGGTATATTTTGGTTTGTAGCCACTTTTGTATCTCTAATTTTCTCCAGCTAGAAGACGGCATCCGTTCCACAAGACGAGAATGATATGGTGCATTATCCATCACGATTATAGATGGTTCGCTTAACTTTGGTAGTAACTGCTCCTTTAACCACTTTTCGAAAACTGTTGCATCCATATTGTCATGATAATCTGATGACTTTGATTTTGCGGCAAATATTAAACTTGCATCTTCAATGAAACCACTTGAATTACCAGCATGCAGAATTATATATCTTTTCCCAGTTGAAGAACACTGTGTATTCTTCACAGACTTTGGAGTATCGTCCTGCCAAGACCTTTTCACTGACCCTTTATTAAATATCAGGTTTCATCTAGAAACACGACCGGTAGAGGCGATTCTTTTTGCATATTGTGGATATAATTTTTAAAAATCGTACTCTTGCGAATGCCACATTTTTTCGCAAAGTGCTCTGCGGTTGCAGTCTTTTTATGTTTAAATCCAATGCTTCGTAAAATATTACGTATAGTTGGTAGTGATGCTTCCAATAATCCCTTATCATGCAATACATTTTAACTCTTTGCAACGTGACATGTTCCTTTTTCGCGTACATGTATCTCTTATTGTATGTTTTAATGGTTCGGACATGTCTCTAGTTTTAGGCTTTTACAGGATCTTTTAATCCTTGTTGGTAATGGAGTACCCGTTCGTTTACTCAAAATAATTTTCCTTATTGTTTTCTCACAAACTTTTAGAGCACTACACGTTCTTTTTATCACTGCTTCAACATTTTCCAAAATAGCAAAATTATCTCTTTCTCGGCAGAAGTATTCGTATACGTTACAAATTAGTTCGTTCGTTTAAAAACTTTCCGGGCATTTTTAATTTTTGAAGTACGATGTACGTATCTAAACGTATTATAAGTAACTAAACAAAATTTCTCCCTTGTTAGATTTATATTATTTATAATTACCTACTAAATACACGTAATTAACTAATAGAGAAAGTTATACTGGAATAACATATCTAATAGGTACCTAATGTATTGTTAATTGTGTACGTAGGATACTTCAGTAAGTTTAATGTTTATATCATTATAATTATTTTAATGTTTGCTGTAACAATAGCTTTATTCATATTTTAAATAAATGATTCTTTCTTTAATTCGTTTGTTTAAAAAATAGATATACAGGTTACTTACCTGCATAACATTTATGTGGTACGATTTGAGAAAAATAAAAATAAAATTTGTAGTACCACTGGATCATCATAACTTGCGGTCGATATTTGTAAGTAGGTGCAACGTGCCGCTTTATAATGCCGTCTTCTTCTAATACAGGTACTTAAATGGAAAATCCATTTCAACGTAGGATGTATGTGTTAGTTCACCGCCCGCAGCGCTAACAAACATTCTATATATCTTTTGTCTTCTTTATACAATACGTGTAACAAAGACCAAAGTATATTCGTACGTATTAGCAGAATATATGCGCTAATCTGAAAACGGACTTCTTACATTTTATGTACTATAACATAATATATATTTTTTTAATATTTCGGATAGTACGTACCTTTTATTCTCTTTACAACCATATAAAAAAAATATGGGTCTTACATAAGAATTTTTTTAGAAAATACGATCAATAGTTGAGACTGAGTTTGCCATGGAAATAACTGATTTTTTATCATTTTATTTAGAGTCTATAAAAACAATGCGTAAAGTTACTTGTTCCGTTTATCATAATAAATATGAATTATACCAATTCCGAAAAGTGAGTCATGATGCTAATGTGATTATTGTTATTTTTGTAATTATGTTATAATAGAAAATTGTATTTACGTATATTATAGAGAATTTAATCTTATTTACAAAAATTTTAAAAATAATAAAATAATAAAAATAACGAAAATACAAACCTGGGGAGTTTTCTCTGGGACACCCTGTATATTATGATAAACGCAACACTAAAATGTTAGAGAAATCAGTTTGACAACTAACTTTACGCATTGTTTTTTATAGACTCCTAGATAAAAATGACAAAAATCAGTTATTTCCATGGCAACTCAGCCTCAACTATTGATCGTATTTTTCTAAAAAAAATTCTTATGTAAGACCCATACTTTTTTATATGGTTGTAAGGAGAATAAAAGGTACCTACTATCCAAAATATTAAAAAAATATATATTATGCTATTTGAAAAAAAAGTTGAACATCGCTACCATTATACAACTGCAGAATTTAAAAATTGTATTTACTTATTTTATAGAGAATTTAATCTAATTTACAAAAATTAAGAAAAAATAAAAAAATACAAAATAACGGAAATACAAGCCTGGGGAGTGATCTCTGGGACACCCTGTATATGATTAGACATTGAATAATAATTCATTTCTAAAAAATGTTAAATGAAAAAGAAAATTAATAAATTAATTAAAAGTACAGTATTAAATACTATTTTGTGATACTTCAGGATGTCGTAATAAGATAGACGTACGCCTATGTAGTTCAATGCACTGGATGTTAATCATCCCAATCAGGTGAAAATGGTATTCTTAACTGAGAGGATCGCAAAAACTCTTGAGAATGGAACTTAACTCCAATTGCTCGACTTCATAAATCTCGTTCATAACAAACCATTCTGAAAGAATGGGTCTAGAACCTGTCAGTTCATCACCGCCGTTTCATCGTCGCCCTGTTCTTTACTAAGACACAGGCGCTTATTCGATATGATAATGGATACCATATTTTTAATTGACTTGTAAAGTATTGGTTGCGTTATTTTGAATTCAAAATTTCTGTTTTATTTTGTTTATAAATGTATTTATCTACATATACACATGAAAATCGACTTTTGTAGTGATCGCCATTGTGTAAAACTTCAATTTTCATCTCTAGTAGTGAAAGTAACTTTCATTTTTAAATTGTTGCATCAAAATTGGCGTAAATCCTATTATCGACTTAACTTGTGTCATTGTACTTATATGCATCTCAAAAGTAAAATGTTTAGACGTATTCAAAAGGTAATGGTTTTTATTTATTATTTTATAATATCTGGTTTTCATTATTTTATTCTGATTTTGTAGAAGAAATTGTATTTGAGATGAATTTCATTTCGAATACACACACAAAAAACGATCCAAATTGAATTAGTAAAACAACGGCAATGAATCGTCCCGGTGATGAAATGACGACGATGAAACATCTCGGCTATGAAATGGCGACGATGGAACGGCGGTGATCAATTGGCGGCAATGAACTGGCGGCACTGAAAGGTCTCATCCCCGTAAGAATGAATCATTGATGCCGGGTATAATTCAAATTTTCCCTTTTAAACAGCGCCAAAAGACTGAGTAAAAAAAAAGAATTAAGTTCTAAAAATCCAGGCGTTACCTTTATCAGAGGAGAAGAACACCGATATCATGGTTCTTTGGAAGATCTATCAAAGCTATTTGTTGTAACTTAGAAATGTTAGCTTTGGGAGTTTGGATTGCAGAATTTTTGTATTCTGGATTCGAATCGGATCAGCAATATAACGAGGAAAAGTTCTACAATTGAAGATTCTACAGCACACGTGATTTTGTTTTTTGCAATGTGATTAGGGGCGATACCCAAATCAAGTCTGCAGAAAATAAATGGTTGTTCGATTTGAGTTTGTGGTTACACAAATTGATAACAGTTTTTGAGGTAAGGTATGAAGGTTTGAATAACTTAGACGAAATTTCTTGCGATGGACTACAGAAGATAATTTTAATGAAGTACCTATCTGATTGCTGAAATGTAACGTTGTTAAAGAAAAAACAGTTATCAGTGAGAGGGTATTAGCTGTTCTAATATGGATGGAAGATTTGGGCAGAAGCGCCTGGTCTGTTTAATACGTTCCCGTAGTAGTGCAAAGCTTGCTTGTTCAAATGTTCTTGGAAGAACGGATTTGAACTTAAATTTGATTTTCAGAAATTAAAGAATAAAGGAATAACATTGCGGTCTCGACAATGAACAAGCAAAGTTAAAGTAGATAACAGCCTGCTAAGCTTTTTGTAAGAGATTTTATAATAAATATTCTCCCGTAGAAGTTATTAATCTAAGAACTGAGGCTTCCACAACTATAAACCAACTTTAAAATTAACGATTATAGTTTAAATAATTATGGAATTGGTCGTTTATCTACCTGAAACTGTATTTTTATAAATAAACATCTAAATTTTTGCTATGTATTTATCACAACTAAAAGGCTGATTATATAGGACCTGACCGCAACGTCAACTGGTCACAAATTTTTGACCATAACGTCGAATGCATCATTCGCTACAGTGCCCTAACTTGACCACAACGTCAGAGTTCTAATTTTGACCAAAACGTCAAATGTGACCATAACATAACGTCAACTTGATTTTGACCATAACGTCAAACGACGCTCATTTCATAAATAAGCAAGTCGACTGCGTCAACTAACAGCATTGACCACAACGTCAAATTTTAAAGATGACCACAACGTCAAACGTGGCCATAACCTGAAATTCCGATTGCGACCGAAACACCATTAATCACAAGCACCGCTATGAAGGGAGATAGTGTTCTGAAAGGCGTGACCAGAACGTTAAATGCGACTTTAACGACAAATTTCGAACCACAATACAGATTTGAATTAGTGACCAGAACGTAAGACCCAGATTTTTTTATGAGGCCGTAGCTCCGTTAGGAAGCATTTTTCAAGATATGTTTATTAAACAAATTAGTATTATTCTTCTATATTCATTGCACTATTTCAGTTTGGAAATCTAATTTCGGGGCACCTTGTATAAAAAACCTGTACTATTGTAATACACAGGGTGGCGTAAACTTTAGATATCGGAGCATATATAACGTAGTTGATGAAGCCAAATTAATTCCTTCCAACAACAATACGGCAGAACTGTTTATCGTAGATGAACCCAAATCGTAGATTTACTTTGCCATTTTCACCGAATTCAGTAAGAGCTTTTGGTACAGTCGGTTGAAATTTGTGGTGTTGCCGTCTCATGGCTCAAGACACAGGTGGAACCGCAACTTTGGTTGCAACATTCACAGCAGCACTAAAATAAAAAAATAAATGTTCATTAATTTTATTTTTCGACTATGCAACATAATAGGTCTATAACGACACCATTATCAGTATCGTTATAAAGTCACTGAAAGTCTATAACGATACTGTTCCGTACCTCAAGTTGATATTTGAATGATTAATTCAAATTTAATGACGTCAAATTTATCGTGGTACCAACTTCCTAAAAAAAATTACTAAATGTCAAAGTTTGAACATGGAGTTTCTTTTTTAATTTTTTTCTAGATTTAAGATGCAAAGCCGAGAAAATTGTATATTACACACGTTACATAAGCGGCTATTGGTGCACTCATGTAATTACAGCACTCCTCGCTTCGCTGGTCGTGCTCTAAACAACTCGTGCAATAATAGCCTTTCTTATGTAACTCGTATAATAATATACTATTATCTACTTCTAAGTTATAATTAGCATACTAATTACTAATTAATTGTGTGTGAAACAGTACTTTTAAATAAATCGTGCGTAAAAAATAAAATCGTTTGTAAAATTGTAATGTAATTTAAACAGAACTTTCATTATTAAACGATTTTGTTGTCAAAAAAATTACCTGAAATAAACAAAAGTGAAACCGCATGCATTTCTCTGTTGTAGTAACTGTTTCTTTTGCAAAAATTAGTTCTTGACGTCAATAAAATATTGTATGAGACACGTACGATTAAAACAATCACCTGCCTGCGGCTCTTGTTTTAAACTCCACAACTCGTGCATAAAAGCCTTAGTTCACACAACTTGTATCATAAATTACTAATTAAAATAGGTATATTATTAGTTTGTATACCACATTCGCCTATAACTACTGTAAAATGTAATTTTATGTCTAAACTAAACGATAAAAAGAAATAAATAAATAATAAGCTTAATAAAGTGTATATGTCTAAGACTGTACTAAAGAACTTAGGATCATATAAATTATTTTTGGCTTTCTATAAAAAAATTTGAATTTTCTATATCTTTTAGAACTTGGTGAGAATAGAAGAAGTTCTATTGACGCGACCCCCCTAGGGGCAGTTGTTTAGGAAATATTTAAGGTCAAAGGTCAAATACGGTTGCATTATTATTTTAAAAAGTAATTAAGCTATCACTTCCAGTAGCATATCATTCGAAAGCGCTTTTAAAAGCTTATTTAAACATGATTTTAAAAACTTTTTTCCATGCATTTTAAAAGTTATAACACTTTAAAATATTTTTGAAAATTTTGACTTTTTTGTTTATAATTTTAAAATCCTATAATACAGCATTCAAAAGCTTGTTAAAAACTAATTCAAAAACTGCCTCCAAAAATGCTGTACTACATTGGGTTCAAAAGTTATAGTTTTGAAGATTTTGACTTTTTGTTTATCATTTTAAAAAATCCCGAAATACAGCATTCAAAAGCTTGTAGAAAACTAGTTCAAAAACTCCTTTCAAAAATCTTGTACTACATTGGGTTCAAAAGTTATAGTACTTTAAAATATTTTTGGAGATTTCGAGGTTGACTAAAAAAGAGAACACTAGGGTTGACTAGAAAAAGAAAAGACTAGAGTTCACTAGAAATTAAAGACTAGAGTTGACTAGAAAAATAAAAAGAGTAGAGTTGACTGAAAAAAAAAGACTAGAGTTGACTAGAAAAATAAAAGACTAGATTTGACTAGAAAACGAAAGACTAGGTTTGACTAGAAAAGGGAAACAACTAGAGGTGACTAGAAAGAAAAAAACCAGTTGACTAGAAAAGAAAAAGACTAAAGTGGACTTGAAAAGTGAAAAGGTAAAGACTAGAAATTACAACCAAAAGGAAAGACTATAGTTGTCAACATTCAAAACAGACGACACGTCTTTCGAATAATATATTAGAGCAGGTTCCAGACTGATAAAAAAAGTCAAAGCCTTACTTAACTATTGCTATAACTTTAAACCCAATGTTTTGAAAACAGTTTATGAATTAGTTTTCTACAAGCTTTTTAAGGGTGTAATTTCAGCATCTTTTAAAATCATAAACAAAAAGTCGAAATTTTCAAAATATTTTAAGGTGCTATAACTTTTGAACCCAATGTAGTACAAGATTTTTGAAAAAGTTTCTGAATTAGTTTTCAACAAGCTTTTGAATGCTGTATTTCAGGATTTTTTAAAATCATAAACAAAAAAGTCAAAATCTTCAAAAATATTTTAAAGTGCTATAACTTTTGAAATACTGCATAGAAAAAGTTTTTAAAACCATATTTGAATAAGATTTTAAACCGCTTTTGAATGATATGTCACTGGAGGTGATAGCTTAATCACTTTTTAATGTAATTAATGCAACCGTGTTTGCCTTCGACCTTAAATATTTTCTAAACTACTGCCCCTAGGGGTCGCGTCAAGAGGACTTTTTCTACTCTTTTATACAAAGCAAAAATAATTTATATGGTCTAAAGTTCTTTAGTGTAGTCTTAGACATATACACTTTTATTGCTTATTATTTATTTATTTCTTTATCATTGTAAACCTTATAAAAAAATTTTTTAAATCAAATTTCTTACTTTGTTGAGGTGAACTAATAATAATTAAAAGAATATACTTTGCCGGTTCTTTAGATAGTGATATTATTATTTTTTAAAAGGCGCCATCTTGATTTTTATAATAAAATCATTTTTTTTTGCTTTCGATTGATGTGTGACAATCTAGGTTTAAGGTAATACATTGTTATGTAAAACATATAATATTGCTCACTTAGTGAGAAACTGACGATTTCATAATTAATAACTCAAAATCGACATCTCAAACTTTTATTTACTTTAAAGGCATTACAACATTTTGCATTTATTTTCTTAGCCTACTTGATGTAATACAATAATTTTCAAATAAGCAGCATTTATTTTATGATGAATTGTAAATACACTTTGTAAGTAAAAATCACTATGTAAAGGAATATCGATATCTTGATAATCTGATAAAACAGAACAAGAAAATAAAAATAAAAAAAAAGTTCAATCGTGAAATTCCTTCGTAAAACATTTTAAGTAACAAAATTACTGCACTTTGACGTTTAGTAGACATTTAATGAATCAATTTAATTTTAAGGAATGGATTTAATGTAAATCAATTTAATTAGTAAATCGATCTTACAAATCCACTTCGAAATCGGTTTTCAAATCAATCACATTCGGAATTTGATGATCACGTTTGACGTTGTGGCCATCTTTGAAATTTGTCGTTATGGTTAATGCTGTTAAATACTATAATGCAATTGTCAAGATTTGGTAAACATTGCATAAAGCAAACAAATGGATGAAAAAACTGTCGTCGAAAATAATATAACTGGTGACCGTTAGATATTTTTCCACTAAAATGGATTCATGAAAGCTTAAAATAACCGAAAATGCAAGGATACCTACACAACTTTTAAGAAAAAATGTATACTGCAAGCTATGCAATTATTAATTAGCATTAATTAACTATATTATTAACTTATTTGTCCACATTATTGATAATATTAATCTACAGGGTGTCCCACCGGGAACGCCATCGATAGATTATAGAAAAACTGTACATAGGAAAAATTTGAAAATTTGGTAGTATACTAACATCGACGGGGGCAGTTCCGTTAAAATATTTTCAAGATGGTGACACTTCCGGTTATACCGGAAGTAGGTGACAAGTTGCTTATTTTAAATGGAACATCCTATATATTATTCTATTTTTGGATTTTGCACAAAATTGTAGACACATTTTGTGTATAATGTCCTATACCTAAGTCTAACTGTTTTGGACTTTTTATGTCAAAAATGACGTTTTCAGACCTAAACAAAATTATAAAATTTTCCTCATACTAATGCTTTTAGTGGACTATGTCGCTATTTTGATAATAAATTAATACAGGGCGATAAAAAAAAAGGATTAAAATTAAATTGAAAAACACGTCAAAAGTCATTTTTTTAAATGCAAGCACCATGTTTTTTAAAATTTTATCTTATTTAGCATCATAAATAAGGTTGACTTTGTACAAAGTTGCCTATTCAAAAATTCATGGTTTTTGCAATATTGGCAATTTAACTTTTTTTGTTGCACAAATGCTATTGATTTCTTTTAATTTGAATGGTTATTCCTAGTTGGCCATGATGGCGTTAGAAAACAATCATTTGTCAAGGATATGTCAAACTGTGTGTATCAAATTAAGAAATGCCAACAGTTAACTGTACCGACTGTGAGTGTTAAAGTGCATATCGTTATCAAAGCGATAACTTATTATGCTTGAAACACACGTGTGTCGATAAAGCCAAATAATTACTTGTACAGTATTACACACGCAACGAAAGAACACCTGGCTTTATCGACACACGTGTGTTTCAAGCATTTAAAGTTATCGCTTTGGTAACGATATGCACTTTAACACTCACAGTCGGTACAGTTAACTGTAACACATGTTCTTAATATAACTTTATCACATTGTCCATAAATAATAAATAAATTTAAGTAATCTTCGTTTGTATAATTTAAGCGTCGGCATGATTATTGAAAATTTTAACAGTTTGACATATCCTTGACAGATGATTGTTTTCTAACGCCATCATGGCCAACTAGGAATAACCATTCATATTAAAAGAAATACAATAGCATTTATGCAACAAAAAAATTAAATTGCCAATATTTCGAAAAACCATGAAATTTTTGAATAGACAACCTTGTACAAAGTCAACCTTATTTTTGATGCTAAATAAAATAAAGTTTATAAAAACATGGTGCTTGCATTTAAAAAAATGACTTTTGACGTGTTTTTGAATTTAATTTTAATCCTTTTTTTTATCGCCCTGTATTAATTTATTATCAAAATATCGACATAGCCCACTAAAATAGGTCCCCTGCTACAAGGAAACCTATTTCAATTAAATAATAAAGGCATTAGTATAGGAAAATTTTATAATTTTGTTTAGGCCTGAAAACGTCATTTTTGACATAAAATTTAAAATAAGTCCAAAACAGTTAGACTAGGTATAGGACATTATACACAAAATGTGTCTAGAATTTTGGGCAAAATTCAAAAAATAGAATAATATATAGGATGTTCTATTTAAAATAAGCAAGTTGACACATACTTCCGGTATAACCGAAAGTGTCACCATCTTGAAAATATTTTAGCGGAACTGCCCCCGTCAATGTTAGTATACTACCAAATTTTCAAATTTTTCCCATGTACAGTTTTCTATAATCTATCGATGGCGTTCCCGGTGGGACACCCTGTAGGTATATGCACAAAATAAAATATATGCGCTTTGCATATAATCCTCCCTTTAATCATAACCAAAAAAAATTACATCTAAGATAACTATTTCAATAAAATTAAAATTTCTACGATTTCGAAACAAAATATTGTTAAAATTCAAATTAATTTAATTTATTTAATTAATTGAAGTTCAACTTTGAAAAAAACATTTTAATTTTGATCCCAATCTGGAACCGACACGATTTAGGAAAAAAACATTGAGCTCTTAATTGCGAATAGAGCAATTAATTATTCAGATTAATAGTTTCTTCTTAGTTTTTAAGAGTGGCTTGATCTCAAACTAAAAACGTTTTACGAAAATCAGATTAGCAATATAGTAATTTGGCAAGAACACTCAATTAGCATCTAAGTACTCCTTAATTAAAGCGCAATCGGTTTTCCAAAATAATGATTAGGTTTTGGTGGTTTTCCTAAGCCTTGAAGCAAATGCTTTGCGAAGACGAACCAATCCACAATTGCACACCGTTTCGTCACCTCACTATACAGGTTTATACTGATCTTCTGGAGCGCCATACATCACAATACAATATTAAATATGTAACATACGAATAAATAAATTAAGCTGCAACTCCCACAGGGTTAACCAGGAAAACGTTGGCGATTAATTTGACAATAGAAGAATTAATTAGCATTTAATTAGCCCTCAATTATAAAGTATAAATTTTGTATTTGAAATGTGGCGGTTGGAACTAGATAGAGATCTCAGGGATGAAATAACAGAACACAAGTTTTATATTTATCATCAATATGAATTATACAACCAGTGTTACAATTTCTGTTGCAATTTGTCAGTTTTACGTATTTTACTGATAATTAGTTATTAATGGATCATTCGTCGTTATAAAACAAAAACATAATTAATTGTTAATATATAGGTATATCACGTTAATTTACTAAATGTATAATTTTACCGCATTAATCATGTCATTAGATGAGTTAACAATTTTTATGTTTTGTTATAAATTCTGTTTCTTAATGTAATGTTCAATGTGAACTAGTTTTGCACGATCTTCTTATGTAACTGTAATGTTTCTTTTAATTAACTATAAAGGAAAAGTTTTTTTGTTAAATAATATAGATTGACATGGAAGTATCCATTCGTTTCAATGATTTTTTTATTAATTATGCTAATTTTATTATAATAATCGACAAGTCTCCATGTTTAATCAGTAAGTCCGAACCGTTTCAAGCGTGTGATTTCTTCTGTTATGTTCCGTATAAGTTGCACAATAATAAATTCGATTTGACAAACTCCACTTTAAAAACTTTGAGTTTAAACTTTCTTCACACCGCTTTGCCAATTTAAAACCGTATAAAATTGCCAGTCTCAAGTCAACCGGACAAGAAAGAAATATCGACCTTGTTGGATTTGGATCACTTAAAATCAGTACACTCTTTGTGTTAAAGGCTACTCATTTACCCTTAATATTTAATAACGCCACTCTGTGTGGTTGTTGAACCAAAAAGAAAAATTTCACTTGAAGTGCCGTTTTTATCCATTTTTGAAATCCGCTATCTCACGAACCTACGTAAAAGACAGCTTTCTTCCACAATCCTTTGACTATAAAGTAAGCACCTCTTTCCATAATTTGCTGGGAAAGTGAACCTCACAGTTAAACAATCCCACTATTTTAATATTCTAACCTCCAACACCATTATACATAAAATTTATACATTTTCAAAAATTGTGTCGCGTCCGGCAGAAACATTAGCAAACAAAGTGTTCATCTGATAAGGCTATGTTCAGCTTCATTGCTTGAAGCTCATATTAAAGTCTTATGCATCTGGAATCGGTCAAACTGGCATACTTTTGAAGATGTATTTTCAATTTTAGTGGCGTGTAGTTACAAAGTTAAATAGATTTTCTTAGTAATCTTAAGAGACTCCTGAGTGATATTAATGCTCGTTTTAAAGCCCTTAGTATTTTTTTTTTTGATGAGACTTTCTTGTTTGCAGCAAAATGTAGGTTCATGCGATATTTTAAATACCGTAAAGTGGGGTTACTTTGCTCCACTTTCAATATGAATTAGCAGGTTTTTTAAATATTTTATGACAAAAATTCTGTCCATGTATATATATTTTTTTAATTAAAAGTGGGGCAAACTTTGCGCAGTCTAATAAAACCGGCTGTAACCAAGAGTAAATTTATTTGTGAGGCAATGTAACCCTTCTGATTGAAGGAAATTACTCCATTTTATGTGTTAAATAGAAAAACGTTTTTTGGCTGCTTTTATATTAAAAACTCAAGGAAAATAAAAAAATCTTTATTTTGTTGAATTCTAATTAGAAAGGACGATATTTATTCTTACTTCTAGGTAGAAATATAACTTAAAAGTAACAGAGATTATCCAGCTAAGACCACCATTGTTTTAACTCCGGAATATTAAAAATCCTCTTTGGAAATCTGTACGGGTGGTTTTATAGATCCTAACACGTCATCCCACGAGTATGTCATTTGGTCCAGTTTTTGGGAGCATATCCATGCTTTTAAAGATTTTTGCATAGCTTTGATAGTAACTTGTTGGTCATTGAAGTTTACAATTTCGTCTGGAAATATTTCCCCTTCGTATGTAAATGCAACAAATTGTCCAACTTCTCTCACAACATTTGAAAATTGGAAATCTTTTTGTCCCTGATTTTTTATTATCAACATAATCAATAAAGTCCTGTTCTTTTTCATGTTCTTTAACTATCTCATCGAAGTCAATATCATCCGAGGAACGGTCACTAAAAATATCTGAAATGGTTTTCTTTTTTGCCCTTAATGGTATTGTGGATGCATCAAACAAAGTTGTATTTTCTTCATCACTTTCCGTTTCATTGCAGACACTTTTCCCTGCAGGAATGTTTAATTTTTTTCTTCGCGTCTGGACAATTTTTGTTGAATCAGATCTTCTAGCTTCAAGATTTTGAAGAAACACCGAATGAATTTCATTTGGATCGCAAGTGTTTCTGGGAATGCGGTTTAAAAGCTCTTCCACATTTATTGGATGTATGCCACACTTACGAAAGTCAGATTTTAAGTTATCTTCCACATTTGGCGCAAGAATTTGTAGCATCTTATTTAATAGCGGTGGAAAGTGCTGCTTTTGTATAGTAGTGTTGCACATTCCTTCTGGACTGTTTTTCCATTCGGAGAGCACTTGCCTTCATGCAATTTTTAACGGCCTGAACATTGCCACATCAAGTGGCTGCGTTAAATGTGTGCTGTTGGATGGTAAGTATATTAGGCTGACTTGATTTTCACGACAAAGTTTGAGCGCGTCCACAGTTATGTGGGAAGAAAGGTTATCACAAATCAAGATCTTTTTCCCTTCCAATTTTTTTAGACGTGGCATCATTTGATTTTTGAGCCAGTCGGTGAAAATTGCAGCATCAAACCATCCCGTAGCGTTGGCATTATACCTGCAACCTCTCGGACCATTTTCCGTCAATGTTGTCCACATATGTTGAGCACGATAAACCACATAGGGCGGGAGGAGTTCTCCATCAGCATTTCCACCCTACATAATCGAAATGGAAGTTTTTGACGCATTTCTGATGGTTTCTGGGTACTTGCAGACTTTTTTAACTAAAACCTTTTTTTTCCAGGATCATCCACAAGATTTGTTTCATCGAAATTCCAAATATTTTTTGCTGGAACGTCTATTGCTTCTACAACTAAATTTTCAATAAAGGTCCTTAAGACAGTTTCATCTACTGCAGCCCTGGTTCTTTTTTACATTCTCTGCAAACCTGTCAGAAAGCGCAACATGCCGCTTTAGAAATGATTTAATCCACTCCCACCCTGGAAAATTATTGTGGAATATTTTTACTTGTCTTCCAGCCTGGTCGAGATAATTTTTCGTGATGTGTCGTAATTCTCTAACATTCACGGAAAACCAAATTCTCCCATGGATATTATACATAACTCAAATTGGGTTTCTTCCTGGTCACTAAACACTGGTTGTTTGCCAATTTTTATCGGGTGCTTTCTTTTCAATTTATTAAAAATGATTCTTCTGGGAATTTTGTATTTAACCACGGTTTTCTGTGTGAAACGTTTCCAGCTTTAATTTCAGCCAAACATGCTTCAAGTGTTTCATCAGTATAATCACCGTATCTTCTCGCGCCAGCGTTTCTTTTGTGTTGTCTAGGCATTTCTGAAATAAAAGAAAATCTGTAAAAAATAAACAGGATACTTTGCGCCACTAATGGGAAAGGTATCCAACACATATTACTAAAAATATAGGGTCAGTTTAGAGAATTCTTAGTTTTTAATGTTTACAGGTTATGTTAAAAACATAATATTTTTGGTAACTGCAAAACAATGCATCATAGACACTGTATATAAATACTTACCTAATTTATCCCAAAAATGAACAAGATTCGACAAGATTTTTACAACGTACATGTGATAACGTTTTTTCTTAAGTTATTTACTACCAAGCCACAACACTTTATGACATTTTAAACGGATCCACTCAAGGTCTAATCAATCACTGCATATGCAACTTTTTTTGCAAATGGCGCAATGTATCCCCTATGGCGGAAAATAACCCCACATTACGGTACGGAATTTGAGTGCTCCAAACACAAGGAGGCAACTTGAAATTTGTACGGTTTTAGGTCTCTCCCAAAACTTTTCCAACGTGAAATAATAAATCATCCGTAAACTGTTATCTGCCCCATTGCGATTTGTAAAGGTAAATTTAACTAAAATTTCTAAATTAAGAAAAAATTAACGTCCTGGCGCAGGCCGGTCTCCAGTCCGTCCTTATTTAATGACGATATCCCATAAATAGCTGGTCCAAACTTGCTATTTTAACAATAATTCCTTTTAATATTTTTAAAAACTGTACGAGATTTCCTAAATTATATTTTCTACTACTTTTACTTAAACATTTTGTTTTTTTTAAAATGTATCGGTTTCAATGTGGAGTTTCGTGACTTATCACTCGTTGCCCGAATAATAGTTAACAAGTTCTACTTAAAAAGTAAAATCATACGAACATACTCTTGAACCAATCCTTTATTATTTATACGTTTAATGTTCTGCAATCGTAGCAATTGTAGTGTTATTTTTAAGCTGCATGATTATTATTTTTAGAATTGATTTTTTTTAACAAAGTCATTTTATCCCACTACTACTATTTGTTTTGTTTATTATTGACATAAAATCAAGTTCGTAAATATTTTAATGTTAGATATTTCCTAACTGCTTTCGTAATAATAAAGTAGTTTTAAAAAGGACGGAAATGTAATGATTATGACTGAAATATTAGGTTGTCAAATAACTCACTATGAAAATTGTAGTAAATTAGACAAGGTTATTTTTATTGTTGTACCAAAACAAATTTTAAAGTAACAAGCAATTATCTAATCTTTGTCGATTTCTTACATTGCATGATTATTTTTCACATTGTAACACAAGTACATGATTTCATTTAATCATCTAGAGAGCTTGTTGTTTATTAATACCATTTTAATTATATTATTATATAGTAAGAGGGAGACGAAGAAAAGAGGTGGGATTCTTGCAAGGAGTTTCAATTGTTGTTTTGACTTGGACAGCAAAGTGTATCAAGAAAATGGGCATTCCAAAACTAGGGTCTACACATTTTCAACAGTGAGTATGCCTCCATATTTATTAAATTTGTGTCTATTTTGGAAACTGCGTTAATGTAATTAGCTGTATTTTAAACGGTCTTGAACTGATTTTGAACAAGTTACATATAACCTCACAAGTTTCACAAACTGCTTCAATAACACTCAGTATTTTTGTGAGAAACAAATTTTTCAAAAATATTTCTTGTAATATACAATTATTATTCGAATGAAAACGTTTCTAATTTATACACAATTGTATAAGACCCAAATAAGAGCCGATACTAATTAAGAATATATAGTTCATTAAATTAATCACCAATACAAAATTTTGAAACAAAAGCTATTGTAGATTGTATTTTTCACAATTTCAATGTTTCTGCGATTCAGATAATTCAATTAATTTGGTTAAAATTATTTGTTATAGTAAATTGTAATCGGAATTTAGAGAATGTTTTAATGATACAAAATCTATCGTAAATTACATTTTCTTGTAAAACGTATGCTTTACTTTTCACTTTTTTTTAAATTCTATTCTCTTGTTTCGTATAATCGTCACAAAAATATTTAAAGTAATTCCGAGGTTTAAGTGAAATGTATAGACTACCTTCCCACATCCTTCGCATCGCTGAAATAAATCTAAAACATTTATCGATCAGCGCAAACTTCACGATCTATATTGATTTAATGATAATGCAATTCAAACATTCAAACCTCAAGTGAAGCATTTTTCAAAATAAATATTTCTTATCGTATATTTAAGTTACTGATTGAAATAGAATTAAATCAATATTTGTGAACAGTAGTAGTTTGGACAACAATGATAATTAGTTTATCTTGGGATACATTCGCATGGATATCAATGTTCGTATTGCACGGCCATAATAGATAAATCATCTACATAGCGTGACTATTATTGAACCGTGTATTGTATGTTACCTTTTATTCAAGGGAAACACATGCAATTTATTGGAATTGGTAGGTTGCTACTATGCAACAAAAGATTTTAAACAAATAATCAATTGATTTAACCTTATCACTTTGATCATAGCTTAATGAGCTGATGAGAATGATGATAAACCAAACATATTATAGGAGGTAATAATTTTGAAAAGCATGTTGCAAAATTTTCAATTTCAATCAAAACATTGCTGATAACTTGAAAATTTGAGTCAATTTTATAAGTATACTTTGAGACCATTCGACGCATTAAGGCTGCGCATAAAGTTTTTAGCGATTTATATAATAGCTGACATTGCTTAAACTATAATCAAATTCGTGTTCAAGTTTCTAAGCTGAACTGAAAAACAACTATTACCTACCAGATGGCCTAATTACAAATATCTCATAGTTTTTTAGTTTATAATTAAAATCAATTTTAAAATGTTGAGTCATATTTAAGTTACATTTTTTTGTTGTTTAACAAATTATGTAATTACAGCAAAAACTGTTAATTGAAATTTTAGTTATTGATAAATAGGTAGCAATCACAGAAATTTTATTTCTACAAATCTGTACCTTTATTGTACATTTTATAAAAAAATTATAAAACCCTTTTGAGATTTAAATTTAGAAGTAACATATTTGAATATTGTTGCATAACAAAATATTAATTTACTGATAAGGTGCTAAGCTTTTGCCTTCATCAGCAATCTGTTATAATTATATTGAGAGATGTTTCGTACGGGTATATTAATGAGTATATATAACTACGATTTTATAATACTACGATAAACAACTACAACAAAGAAATAAAAATACTATTTACTATTCATTGATAATATTTTTATTTATTAGTTCGCAAATTTTTAATAGAACAAAAAATCGCATATGGCGCAGTGTAATTGTCACTTTGACATCGACATAATTTAGATACAACTTTTGGACAAATACATTTTTTCACTTGAATAAAGTTGCCAATCTAACAGTTTATTCAAATTAAAATTTATATGTATCCAAAATAAATAGCTTGACGTGTTCTAATATTTGTATTCATTAAATTGTCATGCCGAATTACACTCGAGATTTGTATTTTAGCGAGTAAATTTTGTTGTTTAAATTAAAATCTGTTTTCTTTAGCAATTTGATTCAAAAAACTGTAAACCTAAAAAACGCTCTACTGAGATAATTTTTGACCTTAACTCATGTAATCGCGTTTTAATAATTGACAATTTTTCTCGTCGATTTTCATTAAACAATCGAAATTACTCGGCAAAATACAAACCTCATGTGCAAATTATAAGTGAAAAATACTGAATTTGTATTTTCAAGTAAACAAAGGTGAAACTTCGCTACATAGTAAAGTACATAGTCTGCAGGGTAATAGACAGGGCACTAGAAGTAATCGAATATGGAAAATGTGAGAACCTAGTTCCACTGGATTTGACATAAGAAAAAGTAAAAATTTAATAATGCGTATCTTGCCAGTTAATTTTTTTGGTTAATTTTTTTCTTCTCTACTCTTACGTGTAGAGAAAATGTACTCATGATATAGAATTATTTTAATGATTATATTTCACTAATTACTTATAGTTTTTTTCCAGTGGTAAAAGTGACGATGAATTGTCAAATGAAATAAAATTAATACAAAAAAGATATGCATGGTGTCACAAATATGTGTTCCAGGCTTAAAGGGTTTATAGAGGACAACTTTTTTAAATAAAACTTTATGTTATACAAATAGATACGCTAAAATGGCATCTCAAAGTCAAAAATTCAAAACTGTTGAAATGTTATCAAAAGTACCTTGTGGTATGTTTTAACAATGCCCGATTCAAATTTGACAACTTTTTTGATCTATCAAAATAAAATGGCCGGTTCAAAATTTACAAAAGTGTAAATAGAAATTAAATAGCAAACTTAAAGTTAAATTATTTTTCGGTCCTCCGTCCATAATCACTGATTTTGCATCAGTCGAAAGCGGCCAGAAACACCCCTTTTCTTGGCCTCTGCCGGCAAAAAAGTTACTAAATGTTGGCAATATCACATTATACTCATGAGTCAGAAATCAGTACAATAATCCTAATAGTGAAATACGTAATAATAAGTTGCAGTACTCTTTTACATCTTATTTTAAAGAATTTTATAGGTCTTTTAAACGCAAACACGTATTTTAATATAGGCCAAAATAACACCGCCTTGACAGCTACCAAATGGCATTATTAACAGAAAATGTTTTGGCATATAGTAATATTTGAAAATTTAAGTTTCAACAAATTTGTCGGCCTAAAAATCGTGTATCACGTGGCCAAAAACTTTTTTATCTCGGAGATAAACGGTGTTGGTTAGTAGGTTACAGTTATTACAATTTCTTTCTTTATAAAAATTACATTAACAATTTCAAAAACAAACTTTTTTTTCACATAAATTTATATCGTTGGTAAAGCATTTTGAAATGTCAATATTTTATAGTCCCAACGCATTGCTAATTATTATTAACAAAAATCGCAAAAGCAAAGTGCTTATATCATAGAGTGATTATTCAGACGAGTTATTTGTACTAAAGTCATTTTTAATAGAAGTGTTTTTCCTTCAAGTGGTAATGTTATTTTACATGGAGTGATTTTGACCGGAATGGTATTAACCGGAGTGATTTTCACCTAAACCTCTTATGACCCCTTTAAACCTGGAACAGATATTTTGTGACACTCTGTATATACAGGGTGATTTACAGTCATGATTCATTAGAAGTTTTTGGAGAACGGCAAAAAATATCGATTCGAAATTTGTATGGCTATTATGGTTCAATCTAAGATATTTTTCTAATTTTCAACAAATCGCCACTTGTTTCAATATATTTCAATTGTTTTATTTTCCAATTCACTCTCATACATGTTACTTCATGTTTTTTGTCAGAGAATACAATTTTATATGTAACATTTTAAAACATTTACGATACAAAAGAATAATGTTTATTGTCGTTGTGAGAAAATATAGTAAACTACATTTGGCAATTTTAATTTGAAATTTTTTATTTACAAAGGCAGTCAAAGTATTTTCACATCTTTCTTGTTAATAAATTCATCAGAAGAAAAAGTCATATCGGAGAAATCATTTACTTGAATTATGAGTTTGTCACATACGCTGTCCATTATACGTTCCTTATTTATGTAGTTATGTTCAACTTCGACAAACTTCTCTCCATTTCTTCTCGTAAACCTTCCAAAGTCAAGGTAGTTCCGCAACATCATTATAATTGAACGTAGTATTTCTCGTTGGCACGTTCTTAATAATATGAGCTTAAGCATGTAGGTATGTATACGTTTCCTCTAGAATTTACATAACATTATGGAGTAGAGTATAGGGTTTATAATCTTGGGAACCAATCTGTATTATATAATTTATTAGTAGTCCTGATTTTTTAATTACAGATCGAGCAAAAGACACATTTCATATCGTTCCATTATTATCTTACAAAGTTCAGATTTTTTTCTATCTATATAAAACACAAGATATGTAACATATTATTGAAAATTAACTATTAAATTTACGTATGCCATTTTAAATGTAAACTTCTAAGTGATATTTTCTTTCCCCGATATCCAATATTTTTGTCATTTTTAATAACCACTACATATTGAGGAGAAAGTTTAAGTGTTGGGATTACATTTGCAAATGTATTTCTGTCCACAATCAATGACCCGACTTTGATTTTAAATACGAATTACTATGCTTTTTGATGCTCCAGTTGTTTTTACAATTGCGTCCAATATGTTACCTATAGGAATGCAATTAAATATTACCAAATATAATAATCCAATCACTGTATCACGTACATTCGTAGTTTTAAAGAAGTCGCTATTTTGTAGAATAACTAATTATTAGTTACTAATAAACAAATTTGGTACGTCGCAAAAACAAAGAGGTTGTAAAGTAAATGATTTGTTCTTCTTTGAGGTGAGCAACGTTTCGTGCAACGAATATGCACTTCCTCAGGCCTTTAAACAAAAAAAATGGTCCGCCACTTGAAATAGTATAAAAACCACATAGATATTCAACAAATACAAAATAAATTAACAATTCATTCATGTTTGTTCGTTTCTACGTATAGAGTGTTTGTTTTGTTAGAGATATTTATTTACATTTAATTGTTAATTTATTTTATTTTGTGTTTGTTGAATATCTATCTGGTTCTTGTAGTATTTCAAGTGGCAGACCATTTTTTTGTTCTAAAGGCCTGAGGAAGTGCACATTCGTTGCACAAACATTGCCTGAAAACGACTTAGGGATTTTAGTGCTCCTCCTTAAAGAAGAACAAATCATTTAAAAGAAAACTTATAGGAGAAAATATTTATCTATCATCAACGTTATAAACTAACTTTACTAACCCAACTTTAGGGTCCGCTCGCGCAGTACTAGAAGTAATGCAATCTTGAAATCGTTACTTCATCTTTTTCTAGTTTAAAAATGCGTTTCTGCCTGGTAAAATGCTGGTATCTTAAAGTTTTGACTTTGATAGCACTTCTAGAAAGTAAAATTCCTAACTGTGCGATTTGTTTACTATAACGCACAGCGTGCGTTTTTGATGACATACTAGTTATGCGTTATTCGCCATTTTCTATAGTGGTAGATAAAATATTTAATAGTATACTAGGCAATGTTCGCTTTAATGATTACTATTTAGACAAAAGCAAGGGGTCATTTCCTAATTCCTGGCAAGCGTGTTAATATTATTACTTGCGACTGAGGTACGTGTAACACGAATTTTGTGCTTCGGTTAAATAGAATATTTAACAAATATTCTCTACATAATTTGAATATTTACATTAATTGTAAATTCTTGTATGCAGTGTGAACATTATGCCTTTTGTTATTCCCAGTGCAATTAAAATGCAGTGAATTTTACATTTACTTTGTGCGTTATAGTTGATTTTGTTGTTTACGTGTTGCCTTATGGACGCTATCGACACTTGTATCAGAAACGTTTTCACCTTGACCACAAAATCACAAACTCCAGTGCTTGATACGGGACTTATTAATTTCTAATCAATGTCAATCTGCTCTAAATGCGGTGATCCTTGTGGGTCAAAACTACCTGGACTTAGCTGTAGTGGTCCTTGTAATAAGCCGTTTCACCTACACTGTGTTAATTTACCCAAGAATATTATTGACATTATTAGAACGTACGAAGGAGTGATTTGGAAATGCCAATCTTGTATCTCTCTCTTGTTCAGCCACATTTGAAGATAAAATTAATTCGTACCTGGATAAATACATGAATAATATTGTTCAAGAATTAGATTCAAAATTGGTGAATTAAAATCTCACCTGATCGAGAAGATTTCTAAGAACGTAAATTCTATTGTCGAAGCTGGTGTCTTGTCACTGAAATCCGAAGCATTGAATTCTCTGCAGTATAATCTCTCGTCTGTACCATCTGAAAGCTCCAGATGTCAAAACCGTCGCCCTTATGCTAACGTCGCTGCATCCTCTGTTCTGATTAAACCAAAGACTCAGCAGAGTAATTCTACTACTAAGGCTGATCTTTTACGTACTGTGGACCCTATATCCTCTGGCTTAGGTGTAGTCGGTGTGAAGCATACTGCTGGTGGTGGTATTCTCGTTAGTTGCTCTTCTAATAACAGAGCCGGGAAATTGAAACAGATGGCGTCCGTCAACCTTTCAGAAAATTATCAAGTGACTGAACCCACCAAGCTCCATCCCCGCATAAGAGTCACTGGGATGACTGAGTTGCACAGCCCGGAGACTATTGTCAAGTTTGCTGGTGTACAAAATCCTGATTTATTCGGTTCCTCCAGTATCAAATGTATCTCGGTCAACCCTCTTAGGAAGAACAAAAGCTCATTTCAGGCTGTCTTACAGGTTGACGCTGCTGCTTACAGATCTGCTCTTTCGGCTGGACATATATTTATTGGATACGATTCTTGCCCTGTGTTTGATGCATTAGAAGTTATTCGATGCTTCAATTGTTGCGGATTCCACCATTCGTCTCTGCTACTGCCGTAAGTCGTTGGTATGCCCTAAGTGTGCTGAACAACATTCTATTGGTGACTGTAAATCTGATTTTTTGAAGTGCTTTAATTGCTGTAGTCTCGGCAAGATTCTGCCCAACATTAAACCTGATCACGCTGCTTGGGATAGGAACTGTCCTGTCTATATCAAAAAGCTGACTGCTTTAAAAGTAGATTTGGTAGGTTCCGGATAGCAATTACCCCTTCTCCCGCCAACTCTCCTGACTGCTTTTCATCTCATATTTCTTCCGCTTCTGTCTTCATTTACTATCAAAACGTTAGGGGCCTTAACACTAAAACACAAAAATTTCTCAACGGTGTTTCCTCTATCTCTTACATCGATATTTTTGTCATCACTGAGACTTGGTTAAGCGACTCTGTCAATAATTCCGAACTTTTCCCCCTCTTTCAACATCTTTAGATGTGACCGGTCACTGAAGCCACATCCAGATCTAGAGGTGGCGGAGTTCTCATTGCGGTAAAATTCAACTTTCATGTGCAGCATATAGATTTGTATTCAATCTCTCCTTTATTTCAGTCTATTCTTGATATCGATGTTTCTGCTGTTTTCATAAGTACCTCTGGTGCTAGATTCTGTCTTGTCGCAGTCTACATATCCCAAATTGTGTCTTATGATCACGTGATCACACTGTTTGAGGCACTTGAGCTACTTCACATTACCCATGGACCTGATCTCATTGTGTTGGGTGATTTTAACTTTGCCGAATATGCCTCCTCCCTTTCTAGGTTGTACTTCCGAACGTGTTCAAAAATTAAATAATTTTTGCAACTTACTGTCTCTTGAGCAGTTCAACTTTGTCCGCAATTCCAACAATAAGTTACTTGATCTTTTATTGTCATCCAAACCATGTCTGGTTGACAGGAACTGCAATCCAATAGTTGACGAGGACCTCCATCATCCTACCCTTTTTATAAGATTTTCCCGCAGCTTACCTGGCAATTTCCACAAACTTGTTGGAAATAATCTTCATGTGTCCTACAACTTTAGAAAAGGTAACTACACCTCCTTATATGAACATCTTTCTTCCCTATCATGGACCCCTATCTTGACAGACTCATCTGTTGATTCTTCTTACAGAAACTATATTCTGTTATCTATAACTCATTCAATGCGTTTATCTCTAAGTCCTCTCCGAAATCCAGAACAAAATATCCGCCATGGTTTTCTAATGCTATAATCTCTGATATCAAGCTGAAGTACTCTCTCTGGCGGAATTATAAATCATCTAATGACCCTATTTCTCTTCATCGGTTTAGAATGCTGCGCAGAAATATAAAGACTAATATTCAGACTTCTCATAAATGCTTCTTGAGACGTATTGAGACCGATATTAGGTCTAACCCTAATCATTTCTGGTCTTACATTAATCTACTCCGCAATTCCTCCGGTATACCTTCTAATATGACTTACCTTGGTACTCACAGTGACGGCCAAAATGATGTTGTCAACTTTTTGCTTCTTATTTTAGTAGCTGCTTTAGCGACGTACATGCTCACCACTTTTTGTACCTCAACATCAGGTTGTTGACGTGATCTCTCTGCCTAAACATTTCGTCGAGTCTAATCTGCTTTTCGCTATAAAAAAGGTTAAACCCACACTTACCGCAGGCACTGATCTCATCCCTGCCTTCTTCTTGCGAGACTGCATTTCTGTGCTGTCGACGCCGTTACTTCACATATTCAATCTGATCCTTCAACACAGACGCTTTCCTGTTGATTGGAAATCTGCTCGAATTGTTCCCGTTCATAAAAAAGGCGACCGATCCAATGTTCTTAACTATCGCCCCATCGCACTTCTCTGTAACTTCTCAAAACTTTTCGAATTTTGCTTATATAACCACATCGCTTCTAGGATCTCCCAAAAGCTTCACAGCTGTCAACACGGCTTTATTAGAGGGCGTTCCACAATTACCAATTTAACTGTTATGCACCAGTTTCTTGCTGAATCCTTGGATTCTGGTTTCCAGGTCGACGTTGTGTATACCGATTTTAGTAAGGCTTTCGATCGGTTGAACCATGAGATTCTCATTTCGAAGCTACACGCTTTTGGTTTGAGTAACAACTTAGTACAATTACTCAAGAGTTATTTATCTGATAGAACCCAATTTGTTGAGCTGCTTGGCTTCCGGTCGCGTGTCTCAAGTGTCCCTTCGGGCGTACCCCAAGGCTCTGTTCTTGGTCCCCTATTATTCAATATCTTTATCAATGATGTCGCACCTACTCTCGATTATCATTGCCTACTGTATGCGGATGACATAAAGATATTTCAGGTTATACGTAATATGTCTGATGCTCTTGTGCTTCAGAAAAAGCTTGATCTTTTGATAAATGGTGTCGGTCTAACCACTTAGATCTGAACGTTTCTAAATGTCACATCGTTTCTTATACCAGAGCAAAGTCCCCAATTCTTTTTAACTATTCTTTTCCGACGTCTCCATTACTCGCTCTAGCGCTTTTAAAGATCTGGGTGTCACTTTTGAATCGTCTCTGTCCTTTAGTTCGCACATTCGATCTATTGTTTCATCTTCACTTAAAACTCTTGGTTTTATTATCAGAAACTCTAGAGATTTTTTAATTTAATTTGATATTTTTCATACGTCCATATCCGTGATAAAATCATTCTGTAGCGACTCCTTGTTGGTTGATCGATTTACATTATTTACCTTGTTTAACGTTAACGTTACTACTTTTATTTGTTTTGGATTATATCTGTATTACCTACGTCTAATTACTTTTACGTTTATATTATCCGATTCTTTTTAATTTTGTATTTTGCTGTTCCCGCCCATAATTGGCTTTTGCTGTGGTGCGGCTGTATTTAAATAAATAAATAAATAAATAAATAAATAACTACGAATGCGAATTGCAACACTATTCTTTGGACACCACTCGCACTTATTTTGTAATGAAAAACTTCACTGTTTACATAAGTAAAATGTGTGTCTTGCGACGTCTCGTGTGAATAGTATCAACTAGGAAAAATGCCAACAGTTAACTGTAACGACATGTGTGTGTTAAAGTGAAAAGCGATATCTAAGCGATAGCTTTAATGTTTGAAACACACGTTGTCGATAAAGCCAAGACCAACCGCCGTCTTGTACAGTCGTATACCGCACTTAAATATACACCTCTGATGAGTTCACAATAAGAGCGAAATGCTGCATCAGGTGTTCTTTCCTTGCGTGTGTGCTTCTGTACAAGTTTTACTTAGCTTTATTGACAACGTGTGTTTCAAGCATTAAAACTATCGCTTAGATAGCTTTTGCACTAACACACACATGTGTTACAGTTAACTGTTGGCATTTTTCTTAATCCTGTTTACATTCATAAATTAAATTTGGTCAAATATTTGTTACATGGCCATGGCAATAGTAAATATATGTAAAAAATGGTTCTAAATTTGCAGTTTGCTCATAGCACGAGTAATTACACATATATATATATATAGATTCTAAACTTGAATCCTAATGAAAATTGTGTGCAAGTTTCATTAAACTAGGGATTTTTAAACTTTAGGAGTAAAATAAAATGTTTCTCCAACCGGTTAGAGTGAATACCAACAGTATCTAATTTGAGGTAAGAGAATTGAATTTTCGCAGGTATGTAAGACATGATGGATCTGTGCCAAATTAATGTCAAAATAAGTTATCAGTAAAGAATACCAATTTAACTTGTTGGTGGATCGATAATATAATCCACAAAATACGCAAGCTAATACTACTACAAACAAGAGATCAATAAAAATTTAATGGGCTGGCCTGTGAAAGAGAATTATTATGAACTGGAACTTTAGCCACATCCACAGAATGACTTTCGGAGGTGAAGATTTAATATTGAACGATCTTGAAAATTTTTAAATTTGAAAAAAATGTCAAATTTCAAACTCTTTATGCATGTCATTCTGTGGATTTGGCTAAACCCAGTTCATAGCAATTCTCTTTGACAGCCCCATATTTGGTTTTTTTATTGATCTCTCGTTACCACCATGACACTAATAACTTAGAGATATGCTCACTTGGTGAACGCGTTTTAGACTCTGTCGCGCATTACATCACTGAGTGACTCAACCACACCAGGCATAGACTGCTCATTGAGGACACTGTTTAATACACGTTCGTAAACACGCAATAAAAATTAAAATACCTAAAATAAGTTAAAACTTAACGGGACAAACTTACATGTTATTTAAATTAATTTTTTAATTGTTTACCTTCAAATTTATGCCAAGTAGAAATCAATCTTTTATTAACATGACTGTTAATAATTAAGCGCGTAAAAGTTCGCAATTTGTTTAAAAATAAACAAATAGTCGACGTTGTGAGTGACAAATTTCTTATTGTAATTGAGACAAAACCAGTGGCTCAATTTGTTGGTACTACATGTTTGAAATATTGTTATGTAGGCGACGTAAGTCTTTTGAGAATATTCTAAAAGTAAATGCAATTGTTATTAATGAACGTTTATTATTGCCCATAAGAGTAATGTAAATCGTAGTAAAAAATGTTGTCAACAGATAGCACTGGTGTCTGTAATTTTTAGATGATTTTCTCCGAATGCCAAAACTACATTCTACAGGGTGATTCATAACTATTGGGACATAGGCTAAAGGCGGGTTATTTAGGCTAAAATATGACAATGGGACCAAATATTCCTTAATAAAATATTGCTGTAGAAAAAGATACAATAATAAATGAAGTAATATTTGAAATCTCCTTCTGACACTACTTATTGTTCAACTGCGTTTTTCTCGGAAACAGATGAAATTATCGTATTTAAACAGGAGTGCCAATATTGTGTAGAAATGATGTTTACGTCATATTCTCTAATCAAAGTCACTAAAAAGTTTTCTCAAAAAAAGTTACCAGTCGATTTCATCATCAGGAATCACTCACGTGGCGCCCCCTACAACAAATTGTAGAATAGTAAGTACATAAAATAATGTTCTTGGTTTAAAGTTATGCCTCTATGCCGATTTTGATAAGAATTGATAAATTTATAGTAAAATTATTAACAAAAATTGAAAAATAAAATTTAATTTAACGCTCTGTATCTTTTTCCACAGCAATATTTTATTAAGGAATATTGGGTCCTATGGTCATATTTTAGCCTAAATAACTCGCCCTTAGCCTATGTCCCAATAGTTATAAATCACCCTGTATTTTACCACGTGAAATCATTGGTTGAAACCATAATATTAACTCCCTGTTTTAGATAGCACATCATTAATAGCACCTTTGTTTTATAATTGATATACTTGAATTTAGGTACGTGTATTATCTCTATATTATTTTTTATTACCGGTTTTGTATTTGTTGGTTTTTCTTCCATACAACTGATAATAATTAATAACTGAGTGCTTTAAATTGTGATAAAACAGTGTTTTAATGGTAAAAGTAAACAATTTACGTGGAAATGTAGTTAATAAATCGTGAAGGAACCGACCTAAATTCTCAAGAAGATCTCGTTTGGCCAGGAAACGCATTCTGCGGTATGTTGAACAAAATAAAAAGTTCTAATTCTACATTAATAACTAATATATAAAACTATCATTGTTTATAGAAATATTGCAAATGAACTAACGAATAATAATGAATCGTCTCAACCTTTAGGTTTGGAAGATGTTGTTTTGATTGAACAGGGTACTTCATCAAATTCAAATGTCATAAAAAAACGTACTTACCAAAATTACATGAAGTAGTAGAAACCAAAAACTGTAATGAAACACTTGAGCAATCTTCACTAGAACCTGATGTAAACATTTGTCTGTGCGTTATGTCGTAAAAGACATTTTGTTAAGTAGCCCAATAATGAACCTATGGCAAATCACACACTTTTTTTGCTCCTGAGAAGTACAATAGATAGATACATACCAATTGATAGTTTTGATTAAGTTTGTTAAGTCTATCCATCTTTTAGTATTATGACTGAACAATTAGAGGTGGAAATTGACTCTACACCTTAGCAAATAGATTTCCATTTGAAGGCAACCGAATAGTAGATTTAACCTATATGTTAGTGGGTACTAGATTTTTAGTATGAACACAGCAAGGTGTGCACATATGGAAAGCTACATCTTATGAAAGAATTGCGTCATGAGCTTTCAAGTATATTATTATTTCGGTCTAATGTTTGCCATAGAACATATAAAAAATCCACTACAAATCCGAAACGCAACATGGGAATGAATGAAGCTGCAATATAGGAACATTGACTACTGGTGGTACATACGCTCATCCCGAAGAGTTGTTTTTGTTTTGAGCGTTAATTTTAAGTCTTCTGATAAATTTCAAGAAATTTCAGAAACTCTCTCAAGAGTAAGTTGTGATTATTATCTTATGCAAGGTAATTTCGTGTAGCCCGTTGGTTAGAAAGTTATCGACTTTCTAAAATTCCATCAATATTAAATTTGGTATATGGTTACTTGTTAATGCGATTATTCAAATAAATCGGAGCAAAGTTTCATAAAAAAGAGCTAAAAAACAACATAAGATAGGAATGATTAATTGTAATTAACTAGCCTTAAAATTTAATTTTACATCAATTTCTGCAGTCAGAAATGGTAGTTACCATTTGAAAAAAGTTAAGTATTTGACAGTTTCTGATTGAAAAAATCAGTAGACAAATCCGATACAAAAGAATTGTCAGCAAAGATTTAAAATTTTGGCTGAACCTCTACAAATCAAAACACAAAGAATAATTTATATATCTTCAATGGTTCAAAAGTAGTGAATTTCTTAAGAAGCCCAGCAAGTCTAATGTTTCGCATTAAATGTTACATACGTAAAAACGATGACACATGTCTTTGAAAATATGATAATGCTAATCATAAAGTTTAATCTAGACTTCAGGTATAGTATCAAAATAGGGTCATTCTATCTAAATAAACAAAGATGGCGTTCATTTCAGGTAAATCTGAAAATGCCGCCATTTTATAAATATTTCAGTTACACGTTAGACTAGAGTAGTCGATTATGGCTACGTAGGTACCAAATTTCATATTGATGGAACTTCAGAAAGTCGATGACTTTCTAACCGACGGCTACAGAAATCACCCTGTATAGCAAAATATTAAATAGTCATTGGATTTTTAGAACTGGAAAGATTGCTTTTGGCTAAATATGGGGTTAGCAGGAATAGAAGAGCGAAAAGAAGCTTCTAAGAAGAAATAACGTCGATTCTAATAATAAACCGTGGATAACTGTTATGGTTGATGGAGGTTGGAGCAAACGAAGTTACGGCGATAATTTTGATGCAAAACCTGGAGTTGTCAGTTTAAAAGTTAACTTAAATAAAACAAGTACATTTTTGTTGCTAATTCACAGACAATAATCATTGGTTATATTACTGAAAAAATTATTTCTTGATATCAGGAAATAAAAACTGCAGCATCTGTTCTCGAGCTTCCGTAAAGGGTATCGATTCTATTGGCCATGTTTGCTACAAGAACTGAAGTGCAAGTTCCACAGCTATGGAAGCAGACTATTTTGGTCTAGACCAGTTCCCTTGCATAAACAAAATATTGCGTTACCATAGCAACGAACAATAACTTATTAGAAGTGTCAGTGTAAAGTTTGACGTCAAAAAGTAAACCAGAGTCACGAAATAAATTAAAATGAAAAAGATGTCCACCGAAATTGTAAAAATCGAAAATTGGAGTATCGAGCCATCATCAAGTACCTGTATTTAAAAGGGTTATGAGATAAGCAGATTTACGAAGATATGCTTAATACCCTTGGTGATCAATGTCCTTCGTATGCGACCGTCAAAATTGGAATGCAAGCTTCAAAAGAGGTAAATTTTCCATTGAAGATGATGACCCGATCGGGAAGGCCAGTTTCTGTGTCAGTCCCCGAAAATATCGATGCAGTTCATGACATGATTTTATCAGACCGTCGAATTGGATATCTGAAGCACTGAATATTTCATACAAACGCGTTCATCATATGGTTTTACGTCAATTTGGACATGAGAAAAATTGCTGGAAAATGGATCCCCAAATGTTTGAATGTTGACCAAAAGCGTGCAAGGGTAGAAGCATCGCGTTCGATCTGTGCTCGATTTGAAAACGATGTAGACTTCTTAAACCGAATTGTTACTATGGATGAGACTTGGGTACATTTCTACGATCCAGAAACAAAGCAACAATCGATGGAATGGCGACACTCTGGTTCTCCAAGACCTAAGAGTTTCTGTGTCCAAAATCTGCTGGAAAAGTTCTTGCTTCAGTTTTTGGGATTGCCATGGAGTAATCATGATTGATTTTTTGGATAAGGGTAGAACAATAACTGAGATTACTATTCGACATTACTGACCATTCTACGGGAAAATATTAAAGAAAAAGACGCGGAAAGCTATCCAAAGGTGTTTTGTTTTTGCAGGACAACGCCCCTGCACAGAAATCTCATGTTGCCATGCAAAAATTCGTGATTTAAGGTTTGAATTACTAGAACACCCCCTTATTCACCCGATTTGGCTCCGACCGACTATCACCTCTTTCCTCAACTGAAAAAAAGTTTAAAAGGTCGTACATTTTCTTCCAACAACGAGGTAATAGAAGCTGTGGAGGTCTGGTTTGCAGAGCAAGAAGAAACATTTTTTTGAAAGGTCTAGAGACGTTGCAGTTTCGCTGTAATAAATGTACCCAATTAAGAGGAGAATATGTTAAGTAATAAAATATTTTGACATTGAAATTTTGTTTGGTTCTATAGTAGGCTAAGAATTTTTCAATATATCCTCGTATATATACTGACTTCCAAAAAATTGCAACACTTAGAAGTTGTTGAACGATTTTAATGAGATTTTCAGGAAACGTCTATTTTCATTAAACTGCCCCTCCTACGACCATCGTGGGCCCACAAGCAAAATCGGGACTCGTCACTAAACACAATTTGATGGCATTCTTTGCGCCCAATTAACCCTTTCGTTGCTCCACTCTAGTCTGCGTAGACGGTGAAGTGGTGTAAGAGGAAGACATAAAAATGGACGATATGAACGCAACCTATAAGATCTTATCCGGCGATAAACAGATGACATTGACATCCTAAGTCCTGTACCTCTCATCCAATCATTTGCAATTGATCGAGTTGTTGCAAATCTATCTCTTGTGGCCAAAACTCTTAAGCGGCGTTCTTCGCGATCTGTAGTCCTTCGAGGACGTCCAGATCCACGGCGACGATTTTGAACCCCTTCCTCGGACCATTTCAGTGTCAGTGTTAACAATAACAGTATTGTTCATGCTACTTCAGTTTCATGGAACTAAATAACTAATTTTAATTTATGTTTTTTGATAAAGAATAATAACGCGTAATCGAGATTAATCTTGTTTCATGTTTTGTGATAATCCCGTAGTAGTTTTTACTTTCAAACCGTATTTATTTCGACCTTCAATTAGAATACAAACAAAACGTTGTATGTATTCTGGAACAAGTGGTTTCTTTATTTTAATGAACGTCCATGTTACCAAAATTGGTTTCTACTAGTGCAGCACCTCATTTAAGCGGCAATTTTTGCATGTATGTGCCGCCTCTTTGCAATTAGGATCAATTGACGCAAGTGGCATGTGTTGATAGTGAATTAAAAAATTCAATCGCTTGCCCCCTTAACGTCAAGAATTAATTTGCCTGGTTTCCTAGTGGTTATGTAGTTTAAACTCCTTAACTTTATTAATAGTTATTTCTCGAGAACTCAGTATTTAGGAAAAATTTTAAAATATAAAAATATTTCAAAAATGGTTGATTTTATAGAAATAGCATATGGTAGTAGAATTCCATCTAAAATGTACCACACAATTCTAGAATAAAATAAAAATTCTAGTATCCATTTAAAATAAGCAAGATGGACTCACTTGTGGTATAACTGGAAGTACTTAATTTAATTCATTAACGTTCTCGGAAACCCTACTGCTGTAATTTCAAAATTCTAATAAAATTCTGTCTTCCATAATTAAAACTCTTCGTGTTACACCCTGTACAATTAGAACATTATCGTTAATAAATTTGGTTCAAAATAATGTAGCACTAATTAATATGAGCGCAAATGGCAATGGCACAACTGGCTGCAAATAACCATAATAAGATTAAATAACTAAAACCTTATGGCAAAATAGCAGAGGTCACTTCAATTATGGTGGGTATTTTGTCCTGGTTCCAGTGCCATATGGGTGGTCGGCGAAAATGGATATCACAGAATAATAATAAACCATTCACTTTCTGACTCCGGGCAGGATGTGAAATAAATCACCACTTATTTGTGAAACTCCTGTAGTCATGATTTGTAAATAAATAGATATATGTATATTATTGCAATAATTTAAGTATTTCTGTTTTATTGCTTTTTTAATCACCTCTTTTGTTCCTAAAAATAAAATTGCAAAGGGATGGTATAACTATTATATTTCCAAATATAGCTAAAACTTTGCCTGTCTATGTGTTTGGATTATTTATTCCACGACGAGCTCCGGCGTTAGTTTGATTTGTTATGTTTAGGCACGTGAGAAATTCTGTCCATTTTTGACTTTCTTTGCACACGTAGACAGAAAGTATTGTAATCATGCTATGTAAAAAATGTATGTATGTATGTATGTACTCTGACCTACAGGCCGATCGAATACTACAATTTGATTCAAATTTCATATTTAGTGTTTTCTAAAACGGCTCCAACGATTTTCCTTAAAATTTGCACACGTACACTAAGTACATTGCCATGTTTACAAAATAGCCAACGTCGTTTTTCCAGAAAAACTCAATTTCATCCGTTAAGTTTACTTTTCAAAAACGATTTCATCGGTTTTCGGGATAATTCCTTGACAAAATTTTTGGTCAAATAACTGCAGAATAAATTTTCCTTCAAAGCATAATTAAGATTGATACAAGTCAATGCAATAATTAAGAATGTAATAATTGTAGATAGGAGAAAGTTAGTGCGGGAAATTGTACCATTTATTTTGTTAAATCTTAGTTATAAGTTTTAGCGTGGTTATTAATTTTCAGAAAAAAAATGTTCCCAACAGAGAACTACACTCACGATTTGTAATAGCACCAACTTATTTTTTTGTTTATCTGTTATAGAAAGCAGATATAATATCATATAACCTATAAAATTTACTATTTATTTTCATATAATCATAAAAGTATAAATGACCACACATGAGAATCAGATATTTTTCATTCCAAATTTTTCATTTAAAAAACAGATCTACAAATCATAACACAAACACATTTTTTTTAAGATCTCGTCAATTAAAGTTCTTTATTAAAAATGAAGAACATACAGTCAATACTGAAGAATTTCCTCCGGAAACAACTCTTAACAGCTACCTTCGACACAAACTCAACATGACAGGAACTAAAACATGTGCTTTGAAGGAGGATGTGGTGCCTGCGTAGTCGCCGTTACCATAACAGATCCAATTACTCAACGTGATGTAACTGTGTCTGTAAATTCGGTAAGAAAATTAGTAATTTTAGTGATTTTGTAGAACAAGGCAATCTAAAATATACTTTTGATAGTGTCTAGTACCGATTTACATTTGTGCGGGTTGGAAGATTCACACGGTCGAATCAATAGGAAATGATCAAGTTGGATACCACGTTGCCCAAAAAGCTTTAGTGCAGTTTAGTGGAACTCAATGTGGTTTTTGTTCATCAGGAATGGTGATGAACATGTATGCTCTTTATGAGACGGGTGAATTTACCATGGCCGATGTGGATAACCAGTTTGCTGGAAATATATGCAGATGCACTGGATATAGACCAATATTATCAGCTTTCAAGTCTTTAGCAAAAGATGCTTCGCCCGAGTACTTGGGAACTTATGCTGACATAGAAGACATTCCTACGTGTCCAAAAAATAAAGAAAAATGTTCGTCAACGTGTCTACAAAGATGTAGCCAAATAGTCCGTCCCCATGTGTATGAATCTGGGGAAAGCAGATGGTTTAAGGTGTACAACGTGGACGAAATATTAGAAGTTATAGCCAAGTATCCAAAAACCAAATATATGGTAGTAGGTGGAAACACTGCAAAAGGTAAACCAATAAATATTTTAGTCAATTTATATCATTTATTTATTTCAGGAGTCTATCATATAACCAACTACCCGGAGACCTACATAGATATCACTTCAGTGAAAAGTCTTTTAGAACATACACTAGATGAATCACATTTGGTGCTAGGTGCTAACATGACACTGACGAACGCAATTCATTTATTCAAAGAAATATCACAAACAAATCCGAAATTTTCGTATTTGCAAAAATTAGCCGATCATATTGATCTAATAGCTTCAACTCCTATCAGAAATGTAAGATAAACACAGAATATAATATGTAACTGCATTCAATAATTTTAGATTGGAACTTTAGCAGGAAATTTATTTACTAAGCACGAGCACCATGAATTTCCGTCAGACGTATTTTTGATTTTAGAAACTGTAGGAGCAAAATTAAAACTGAGTTAGTTCATTATAATATGTATTGACTTGTGTATATTCATCGGTTGTTTACAGTTGGAACCAATAAAAAGCAAGTAACAAAAAGCTTAACAGATTTTCTAACTTGTGATATGAAAAACGTTATAATCAAAAAACATTGTTCTACCTGCATTGGATGACTCCTTTAAATTAGAAACTTACAAGGTATTATCAAATTCGATTACGCCAAGTTTCTTGACTTTATTTTAGATTATGCCAAGGGCTCAAAACGCCCACGCTCTTGTCAACGCTGGTTTCTTATTCAAACTTAGTGAAAACAATACAGTGGAATGCGCGTCTATAGTATACGGAGCGATTAATCCTTCATTTTGCCACGCCACAAACGCTGAACAATACTTGCAAGGAAAGCAGTTATTTGAAAACTCTACATTAAGTGGATTATTCAAAACTTTGGATTCGGAAATTATACCAGATCATGTTTTACCAGATCCTTCCCCAGAATTTCGAAAAAAATTAGCAATTGGTCTGTGTTACAAAGTAAGAATGCTTTAAGTACCTACATTAGCTTATTTTTTTGAAAAAGTTTATACTTAGCATTGTACCAGAAGACAAAGTATCACCTCGTTATAAAAGTGGTGGGTTTAAGTTTTCCAGGCCAGTTTCGAAAGGAACTCAAGATTTTGAAACTAACGAATCTTTTGTATCCTCTGACACAACCCATTCCTAAAATAGAAGCTTTGTCTCAATGCACAGGTACTTTCACCTTTTAAAATACAAAATGTTGATAATTTGCTTTAGGTAAAGCTCAGTACATCATGGATGGTCCAGATCATCCAACCAACTGTATGCGGCGTTTGTACCAGCAAAAGCGCCACCTACCTCTGTAATAGAAAAAGTGAACCCTGAAGAAGCACTGGTACTCTTTAAAATGCGTGTTTTTAGTAAACTATAATGTCAATATTTCAGAAAATTGAAGGCGTGGTTGCATTTTATGATAAAAAGATATTCCCGGTGTAAATTCGTTCACTCTAAAAGAACACATTTTTTTAAAGTTCGATGAAGAAATATTTTGCAGCGGCGTGGTAAAATATTATTATCAACCATTGGGGGTGATTGTAGCGAAAACCCAAGAGATTGCTGAAAAAAGCTGCAGATTGTGTTCATGTAAGCTACAAAAATCCAACACAAAAACCATTATGTACTATTCGAGATATCTTAAATGAAAAAGGAATTGATCGGGGTTAAACTTGAAACTACTCGTGAAGCGACTCGAAATGGTAGTGGCTTATTAAAAATTTGTTGTATATTGTAATTGGTTTATAGGCACTAACGTCAAATACGAAATTAAAGGAAAATTTGATGCGGAGAGCAATACCATTATACCATGGAAACGCAGTGCTGCGTTGTTATCCCGGAAGAAGACGAACTGACCCTATATCCAGCTACACAATGCACTTCAATGGCACAGGCAGCAGTTGCAAAATCATTAAATCTTCCTCTCAACAAGTAACCAATAAAATTTTATTTTTCCTATTATCTATGGTATTTTTCAGAATAAATATGTATGTGAGACGTCTAGGAGGTGGCTACGGAGCAAAAATTTCAAGAAGTGCTCTTCCAGCATGCGCAGCCGCCCTTGCTGCATATAAATTAAAAAAGCCCGTCAAATTATGGATGCCCTTCACAGCAAACATGAATGTATTAGGAAAACGTTTTCCAATTGCAATGGATTACGATGTCAAAGTAGACGAAAAAGGTTTAATACAAACATTAGATGTTTCATTAATATCAGATATGGGTAGTTTTGGAGGAAACGAAAAAATGAACGAAGAGATCGTTAGTTTTTTTACGCACTCTTGAAAATGATACTTGGAATATTAAATCGTATTCAGCAAAACCGACACTAACGAACACATGGTGTCGAGCACCTGGTAATCTTTCGTAATAAACTACTGCCTAAATAACGTTATTTCAATTCAGGAACAACAGAAGGAATTGCTACTGTTACGAGCATAATGAATCACATATCGACCGTTTTAAACATCGATCCAATTCAGGTGTATAAAGAGAATTTTGACAAAAAACAACAAAACTTGGTTAAATATTTAGATGACTTAGTAGAATGGGCTGAAATTAAAAGTAGAAGAACAGACATTGAAGAGTTCAACAAAGTGTGTTATGTTTTTGATTTTTTTTTGTTTTCACATCGACAACTTTTAGACAAACCGATGGATTAAAAAGAGGACTAGGAATTGTACCTCTAGGATATCCTCAAGTAGTATTTGGTAATTGGAACGTATTTATAAGTGTTTATCAAGTAGATGGTACAGTTACTATTACGCATGGTGGTGTAGAAATGGGACAGGGTATTAATACAAAGGTATGCTTACAAATTAACACCAAACTAAATTTAAATTTAAACTTTTAGGTTGCTCAAGTTTGTGCGCACGCCTTGGGTATTTCGTTAGAGTATATTAGAGTTAAACCCACTAACGTGGCTATTTTCCCAATTCCATGCCAACTGGAGGAAGCTATACAAGTGAAGCCGTTTGTCATGTAAGTTATTAGAATGAATCTGGAGTAACGATATTTATCTAATGAGTACACTATAGGCCACGATAAAAGCATGCCAGAGTTTAAAAGAACGCATGGAACCTATAAAACAGAAAATGGAGAATCCAACGTGGTTAGAAGTGGTAACAGCAAGTTTCTACGCAGGTGTTGATTTGAGCACTTATTATATGTAATATTTGCTTTAGTTAAAAACCAATAATAATGTTATCTCTTCAGTTTCAATCCAAGTTCTCCGAGATTCAGAAGTATATTACATACGGATCGACTTGCACAGAGGTTGAAGTTGATATTTTAACTGGAAACTACCAGATTTTTAAGAGTTGATCTTATCGAAGACACCGGAAATAGCATGAGTCCTCAAGTGGATATAGGTCAAGTAGAGGGGGCATTTATAATGGGTGTAGGTTACTGGACTTCCGAAGAAATTATTTACGGACCTGAAGGTCAATTATTAACCAACAGAACGTGGAATTACAAACCTCCAGGAGCGAAAAGATATTCCGATTGATTTCAGAGTAAGGTTTCCCCGAAACAATCCTAATCCTATTGGAATTCTAAATGCTAAAGGTATTTCAAACGCAAGCGTTGTTACATGGTTTTGACAATAATGTTATAGCTACGGGAGAACCACCACTATGTATGTCATGTTCAATACCATTTGCCATTAGAGATGCTGTTGGTGCAGCTAGAATGGAAGTTGACAGTACTGTTGCTAAGTGGCATCCTTTTGGTACATAATTTTTTTCGAAAACTCTAATTTTGTTTACTACGAATCTGTTTCAGATGGACCATCATCTGTTGAAGACACTTTGATGAATTGTTTACACAGTTATACTGAATATAAACTTTCATAATTGCGATGTTATTGCATCATCAAGTAGTGCTCATTGTTTAAAGTTAGATACATTAGATATATATTGTAATGTATTTGTTTAAATAAACATTTTTTCGATCAATCGCTATCTACATGCAAACGTTTATCAAAATCATCGCAATTAAAGGAGCCATCTTGATGATTAGGTACAATTTTTTCTTCAACTCTAAAGTTATAGACAATACGACTTTGTTGAAATTGAAGTACCTCTTTTGAGACGTCTATTAAGCTGGCAGAATCATTTAAAACCTATTGAATTATTTAGTACCTATTTCGTACTAATTTGTACCACCAATCAAAATTTTGTACCACGTCTCGTTATAGAAAAAAACGTGGCCCTGATAGCTTAATATTAAGCTAACAAATTTTGTTCCTCATGCCCTTCTTTGAAAAGTACCCCCGCATATTATAGGTACAAGGGTAAAGTACACGTTTCTACAAGCAGAATCAATCCGTAATGGGTACATTTGCATCTCTTTAATTTGTACCTTCAAATATCTAATAACAGATTTAGTACTTAGTGCCCTTCTTTAAAAACCATCCCTGCTCACTATACAGCATAGTAAAGTTCACGTTTCCACAAGCAGAATCAATCGACATTGGTACATTTGCTTCTCTTTAATTTGTACCTTTCAAACATAGAATAACAGATTTTGTACCTAGTACCCTTCTTTAAAAACCACCCCTGCTCATTATACGGCACAAGAGTGAAGTTTAAGTTTCTACAAGCAGAATCAATCCGCATTGGTACATTCGCATCTATTTAATTTGTACCAGTACCGATTGATTCTGTTTGTGGAAACATGAACTTTACTCTTATGCCGATAGTCTGCAGGGGTTGTTTTTCAAAGAAAGCACTAGATTCAAAATTTGTTATTAAATATCTGACAGGTATAAAATAAATAGATGCAAATATACCGGTACGGATTGATTCTGCTTGTGGAAACGTGTACTTTACTCTTGTGCCTATTATGGTATGCGATTGTAGTTTTTCAAAGAAGGGCATGAGGTACAAAATCTGTTAGTGAATATCTGAAGAACGTAAATTAATATGCAAATGTAGATATGTCGATTGCTTCTGCTGGTAAAAATGGGTACTTTACTCTTGATGATAACATATTCAATTAGGGTTTTTTTCTATTTTTTACGTGGTCCTACTAGCGTGGTATAAAATTTTGATTGGTGGTACAAATTAGTACAAAATATGTACTAATTAATGTAATCGGTTTAAATTAATTCTGCCCAGTTGGTGCCAACTAGCTTAATAGACGTTCTTTTGAGATAAGTGTATTATTAAAATTGACTGTCAAAATTTTAATAATTACCAAATTTCTCTCAATTCTTTGAATTGAAATAAAATGGATACTACCTTTACCAGCCAAAGTTTGAATTCCATCAAACATATTTTTTTCTGTTACTTTGGCATTTAAAAATTCAAGTTCAAAATTCACATATTTCTTAAAAGTAGGACAAACCTTAAAATTGACTTGTTTTCTTTTTACAGTAGCAAATTTTCTTCTTCTTTAAGATTACATCAAAGTTATAGCAAAATTGTAAAGAATATCATCAGCGTTGTACTCAAAATTAATGTCTTCACGGAGTCCTATATTTTACACAATTCACAGTTTTGATCGAATAGTTGAGCAATTTGTCAGCAGGGCATCTGAAGGCGAAAACAAGTAACTGAGAATAAGAGGGATGCCCTTATTTTAGCTAAAGGTTGTTCCAGCAAATCTACTGATCTTGAAAGTTCTTGCGTCTCTGATTTGATTCTCACGCGCTTTTTTCGCGATTACGAGAGCAGTTTCAAACTTGGCTTCGTTCCGAAACATCCTCTCAAGAAACAGATTTCTAGTTTTGAAAAACAAAAGTGTTTAGTGCAGTTTAGTGGAACTCATTGAGGTTTTTGTCCATCACGAATGGTAATGAACATGCGTGCTCTAATGAGACGGGCAGAATTTACCACGGCCAATGTGGATAACCAGTTTTTTTTTTCTAAAATGCTCAAATTATTTTGCTAAATGACTTTTAAGATTTTCTAGTTTTTTTAGCAATGAGAACATAAAATACATTGTAAGTTCCTCTATGTCATTCTTTGACATTTTTAAATAATTCATTAACTTTTCTTTAACAAGAAAGGAAAGAACATAATTAAATACATAAGTGTATAATTAAATTACAAACAACTTTCATTTGAAGCAAAAATGTGTAAAATAAATATTTCAAAAATTCGAAAAGCTCTTTTGGCTCGATAGATGCCCAAATTCTGCGATATTGTAAATAAGATTCATGTGCAAAATTTTATAAAAGTCGGAGTGGTGGTTTTTCCGATATCTTCTTTACATAACACGGACACCAGGCGGCCGGCCATTGGACAGAACTTTTTTTTTGCTTCTACTAACTCCAATTCGCTAAAAAAAAATTGAATAAAAGAGGTGTTTGGAAACAGTCGTACTCCATCTGATTTGCCTAAAGATTTTTGTATTCTCTCCACACATTATTTTGGTTTAAGGAAAATGTTAATAGAAGTGAAAAAACAAAGAGATTTGTTTGCCTTATACCACAAATTATTTTGGCTCAAGAATAAATGTTAATAGAGCTATAACTAAACAATTTTTTGCAGTTTCTTCATAAATTGTTTTGGCTTATGAATAAATGTTACTTTAAGTACAAAACGAAGGAGTTAATCAAACGAATTTTGGCGTTTTCTCCATACATTATTTTGGTTCATAAATATATGTTAACGGAAGTAAAAAAAGGGAAGGAACCTATAACCTAACGATTTTTTGTATTCTGACAAAAATTAAGAGGGCCAACTTAACGATTTTTGGCAGTTTCTCTATAAATTATTTTAGCTCATACATAAATGTTAATGGAAATAAAAAGCAAAGAGAGCGAACCCAACAAATTTTGGCTTTCTCTCCATACATTATTTTGGTTCATGGATAAATGTTAACGAGGGTAAAAATAAATTGAATTTTTGCAGTTTCTCCATAAATTTATTTGGTTAAAGGATAAATTTTAATTGAGGTAAAAAGATAAGTGAGTTAATCTAACGATTTTTTGCATTACACTACAATGAGAATGGCTGTACATGCCAAAACAAAATTAGAAATTACTTTGTCATATTTAGCAACTGGAAATAGTTACCGAAATCTGCAACAACATTTCCGTATTTCCCGACTTGGGATTTCAAAAGTCATTCCAGAGGTATACGATGCTATCTACGATTCCTTAAACGATTTTATACCTACAGGTACATATTTTTATTCTGTATATTTCATTATAAAAGTAAAAAATACAGTTCTAAAATAAAGAAAAGGAAAAAATATTCTTTAGATTTAAAAAATACATTACAAAAACCTGTGATTTAATTCCAAGTGTCAGTATCTGCACCAAAGAAGTATCATATGGTTCGGAAAGAATCATTCGTGTGATGTTATTTATAGATAGTAGTATAGATTGTGGAGGCATGAGAGTTTCTGGGAGATTATAAAAACGTAAGAGTCTAAACGTTTTTAGCACTTCTCCTGCTGACGGTACGTCTTCGTGTATTGTCTCAATTTCATCTTGAGATGTCTGTAATGTTTCTTGTTGCTCTGATTCGTCGTCGACATTATATGATTGTGAAGCCTAAAAAAAATGTTATATACAAAACCTTCTAAGATACAGATTAGGATTCATAAAAGTGGGGTCTACCTATTAAAGAATAAAAAATAAGTGGATCTAACCCAAGTTACTTCTGTTCAAAAGTGGCTCCTTTAGAAGTTATAAGCTGTCAAGAAGTTCTGTTTAAAAATAGTCGCTGCGCTATAAAAAACTGAAAAATGAATATTGTTGTATGAATTTGATGCAGAGGTTTATAATACCATGGAGGAAGTTTGGGAAAAAAAATGTCAAATTTATGCCCCCCTTTCTGAATCACCCTATATAAATATTTTTTATGTTCATGTGATAAAAAAGTAGTATTTTTGTTATAGGTCCCAAAAAACAGCAAAGAATGGCAATCTATTGAAGGTGATTTCAATCATAGATGGAATTTTTCAGGATGTTACGGTGCCATTGATGGAAAGCACATAATTATCCAAGCTCCTGCTAATTATGGTAGCGACTATTTTGGAGAAAACAGTATCATTTTATAATTTTGATGGCAATTGTAGATGGAAATTATAATTTTACGTACATTGATGTTAGTTACAATGGACGAGAATCAGATGTAGGAGAATTTCAGGGTTAGAAAGTAATATTTTTTCTAGTTGGAGATGACGCGTTCCCGTTAAAGCATTCGAAAATGCACTTACTGTTGAAGAAAAATCTTCAATTATATATTTTCTCCTGAAAGAAGAATTGTGGAAAATGGTTTTGGCATTTTAGTCTCTAGATTTGGAGTGTTCGAGAAAATTCGCATTTTCTTTTGTTTTCTAGAAGAAGTAGGTCCTTGGGTTCCCTTAGGCTCTCTTCTCGGAATAAAATATATTTGGTGGAATAGATAATCACAATACCTTTCATATGAGTTGCCTCTTGACTCACCCTGTAAATTGAGATTTTCGAGATGGAGGCTGCCGGAGCACCCTGTTCATTTGTCAAAAGCAAATTTTATCGTTAATGATTGTCCTTTGTAAACATAAATTGGTATTGTCGACCATATTGCATATTTTCAGATTTTTTTGTTTTCAAAAACCGAAATAAGATGCTTATTGAAAGGGCTTTTTCATGAGGTACCTGGCCACCAGCATGTTATTTAAGATTTTCGACATAGAGCTGCTAGGGCCACCTTGTTGATATTCGCGGTCAACTTTGTCTTTTTTGAAAGTGTAATATAGCTCCAAAAAACGGTTTGTTTCGTTTTCGGTGGGCCACCCTGTATAATTTCACAAACTTAACCGTAGTGTACTCCATGTATTTTGAGCACATTTTGACACATGAAACGAAACTCCTGGCACTTGAAACCAAACGCTGAATTCGCAGATAAAAAGCCTGCCTACACATGATGGCAGGATTACGAGTAACTACATTGCCCCAGTAAATAGACATGCTTTCTATTTACTTGACTGGAATCATTACTAAAACTAGTGTACTAAGTACTAAAATCCAGCACTTGCACTTATACAAGTTACTGGCACGTGTAAGACCGTCTTAACTTTATGGTCGTGTAAGACAGACTGGTCCAAGTAACCAGTTTGACGATAACAATCCCATATAATAGCATAAACTATCATATATAATAAAACGTTCCTATTTCTTTCAAGTCTGTCTCCGAAATTAAACGGGTACTTCCAGACGTCGCAGAGACTTGAAATTCGGCATACCGATGGGTCTTACCTTCAAACCAACGGGAAAAATCCAAAAACCGAAAATTTCCATTCAGGGGCGGGACCAGGAGCGCCTCCATCCACTATAGGTTTAGCATTGTTAAATTCATGCATTTTAATATACTCGTCAATAGACGGGGTTTTAATTTAGTCAATAATAATACACATATTCTACTTTTTCATCGAATCACTGAATCGTCTTTTTTTAGGTATTTTAAAATAAAATTAACACAATCATATGGCCTTGAATCTGGTTTTACAAAGCATTTTGAAAAGGCTATATTTGTATTATTAAAGAAATCATTGAATTTACTTATCGACATCAGTTGGAATAATTTTGTCGTTTTATCTGATAAGATTATAATCTTTAATAGATTTTCACATCTTCTGAAGTAATTTTTTAATTGGGTTTCAAAATAGCCGCTTTGTCTCTTTTTAATGTAATCCATATTTGTCTTTATTAGTTGTAGTAATAAAAATAATTTATAATTTTTTGTAAATAATTAAGTATAAATAGAAATGGTTGTAAAGATAAATTATTGAGAGAGAATTTTTGTTTATAATCACAAACAGGGTGAATCACCACCAATGGAACGGGGGTTTATAGTGAAATTGTAAAAGTTGTACAAGTTCTGCCATTTTAGTAGCTTGCAGGTAAATAAAGTTATATTTTAAAATTATTTTAAAATATACAGGGTGTATTAAAACATGCGCCTAATAATTACACCACGTTATTCTACGTTAAAAATATTTTTTATGAAACTTTGTTCCGATTTTTTTGAATAATCGCATTACAAGTAACCATATACGATAGTTCATATTGATGGAATTTTAGAAAGTCGATAACTTTCTAACCAACGGGCTACGCGAAATAATCTTGCAGAAGATAATAATTACAACTTAATCTTGACAGAGTTTCTGAAATTTCTTGAAGTTTATCAGAAGACTTAAAATTAACGCTAAAACAGAAAACAACTCTTCTGAATGAGCGTTTGTACCATCAGTAGTCAATGTTCCCCATATTACAGCTTCATTACTTCCCATGTTGCGTTTAAGATTTGTAGTAGATTTTTTATATGTTCTATGGCAAACATTAGACCGAAATAATAATATAATTGAAAGCTTATTACGCAATTCTTTCGTAATATGTAGTTTTCCATATGTGCACACCTTGTTGACTTCATATTAAAATCTAGTACCCCTAACACATAGCTTAAATCTACTATTCGGTTACCTTCAAGTGGAAATCTATTTTCTAAGGTGTAGAGTCAATTTCTACTTCTAATTGTTCAGTCATAATTTTATTACATAAAATGTTTTATTACAGTTTTTCGTTTCTACTAATTTCTATGTAATTTTTGTGAAGTACGTTTTTTTTATGAAATTTGAATTTGATGATGAAGTACCCTGTTCACTCTAAATAACATCTTCCAAATCTAAAGGTTGAGACGATTCATTATTATTCGTCAGTTCATTTGCAATATTTCTATTAACAATGATAGTTTTCTACATTAGTTGAAATGAAATGAAATAATTTACTTGTTCTTTTAAAATTAACAAATGATTCGAGTATCTTATTTACATTATCATACCTATACCTAAACTTTTCTTCTTTCTCCCCTCCCTCCCCTTTAAACCCTCCCCTCTAAAAATTTTCTCCTCTCTAACACCTCCTTCATTCAATCCTCCCCTTCACAATCTTCTCCTAGAATTACCTTTCTTTTCTTATCTCTTTTCTCATCTCCTCACAATCCTCCATCATATGCCTCAAGTTCTCCCACCCTTCTCCACACATTCTGAATTTCCTCCAGTCATCTTCTTTCCAATATTTGTTATTCGTTATCGCACCTAAACCTTGCTATTATTCGTTTGCTTTTTAAACTCTTCCTTTCCATTAAATATTTCGCTTTCCCCTCCGTTATTATCTCTCCATACCCTTCATAGTATTTACCTTCTCTTATCTTTTCCCTTCTTTCTTGCATTTGCGTATCTTTATCTCTCCTTACTATCTCCTCTTCCATACTCCATCCTTCCTCCCTTCTCCTCCCCACTTCTTCCGTCGAATAACCCACCCTTTCGTAATAACTCTCCTTTATCCTGTCCGTGTTCTATTCTCTTTCTCTTCACCTCTTTCCAACATTCCATTAATATTGTGTTTTCCTCTCTGTCTTTCATTTTTTCTTCATATGTCATATGTCATAGCTATCTTCCCTGCCTGTACCCTGATTTTTTCTAATTTTGCCTCCTCCCTCACTATATATCCTGGTGTCTCTCTCTCCAGCCCTAAGGTCCACCTCCAATACTTTTCCTATACTTTTTCCAACGTCTCCCTTTCTTTCCATCCCCATATCTCCGCCCCATATAATAATACACTTTTCATAAGTTTTTCGAACAACCATCCCTTTACCATATCACTCCCGAACACCCTCTCCCCTATTCCCCATATCTGTCCTACTATTTTATTCCCTTTTTCCTAGCTCTCTATCTATGATCTTTGTTGTTATATCTCAAAATATACCCTAAATATCTTCCACTCATTAACGGTCTCTATTTCCTCCTGCCCCATTTCCATTTAACATTTTTCTTCCTACCCTTCTGTTTTGGAACACTATGATTTTTGTTTTCTGTACATTTGGTTTTAAATCCTTTTCTTCCAAATACTTTTTTATTATCTCTATTGCTCCTCTCATCTGCGTATGCCAGTAGCCAAACCTTCTCTCTTCCTATTACCACCTCTCCTTTTTGATGCCTTCTCATTTCTTCTTTTCTAAATCCCCTATATACAATGAAAAAGACTTGGGCTTAAAGAGCACCCCTGTCTCAGACCCTTCTTCGTCGAAAAGATCTCCCTAGTTTTCCTTCCATTCTTATCCTACACCTTGTTTCCTCGTATATTTCTTTGTATCGCACCTTACCAAGTCCTCTCTTATATGATTTTTCCGTAACGTCTCCCATAATTTCTGTCTATGCACATTGTCAAATGCCGCCTTTAGGTCCAGGAACATAGCTAACACCCTTCCTCCCTTCTTTCTAGTTCCTTATTTATCACTTGTCTCAGTATATACCGGGTGATTCAGCTAACCCGTTCATTAGAAGTTTATGGACTTCCCGTTGAAATATTTGTTTAAAAATTTGGAATAGAGTATTGCTCGAAAAGTTATATTTAATTCAAATATTTCAGTTCTTCTAACCCTTCCGGTTACACCTGAAGTGGCTACCAACTTTCTTATTTTAAATGGAATGATATATATTTTTTTGTATATTTGGATTCTACGCTAAAATCTGAGTTACTTTCATGTAGCACAACCCAGATGAAAAATCAATAGTTTTTGAGATATTCTCATTTTTTGAGAAAAATTGGTTTTGTAGTATTGTTTTCAAACGCTTGTCAATGATTGAAAAAGAAAGTTATAGTAACAAAATTTGGGTTATACTTAGGACGACTGTTAAGTTCTTAAACGATGTGAAATTTAACATCTCATTATTTACAGGGTGTTCAAAATGTTTGGCTAAATCTGACTGACTTCAACTGCCCAAAAGTCAATTATTTTAAATGGAACACCCTGTATCTTGTTGCTCTATGTGATGGAGAATTAAGTGGTCTTTTAATCTTCATAAGGGTTCCCTATACCTATTTGTTACCATTTTCTTTCTCTATTTTATTAAATAACTTCTGACTAGTGGCCTGTGGAAATTAAAACAATGTGCCTTATTTATCAAACTTGTAAACGTCGACGTGACAAATTATATACGATATGGAAATCTACCAAGAATATTCAAATGAAGACATACTAAATTTATTTTTTATTCATGGAGAATGTTACAAAATTATTGAAAGAACTTGCCGTTTGTTTAACGAGAGATATCCACACTTCTAAATAAAACTACGTTTAAGAGAATAGAAGCAAATTTTAAACAATTTTGAAATCAATGTACACTCATGAAATTTAAAACTTGGACACCACAATTTCTGTAAACAAAAGTTTGCACATTGTGAAGCGGGCTTAAGGGTATCATTTACAATTCTAACAGCAGGTAGTCTCAGCAGGGGTTATCTTATAGAAGGACTGTAGAATGAATCATTACACTAAGCACGTTTTAGAAAATAGGTAATTTACGTTGCTTACTTAATTTTTTTCTTTAAAGAATATATTTGAAGGTATCGCTAATTAAACACCATAGCTCGATTAATTATCGAATCAAAATTTTGTTTAGGAAATGTTTACAAAATAAAATTAGAAATAATTTTGATTTAAAAAACGTCTACAAGCAATAACTTTTAAATTAAATCAAAAAACTAAACATGGTTATTTGGGTTGACTGATTATTACTTATTTTTAAATAAATCTAACCTACTAATTATTGTAAGTTATTAAAAAAATCATTAAACTCTCTATTCATAATATTTAGTCCTTACAAAATGTATATTTTATGACGTTTCATTTTTTTTCTGTAGTTAATATAAAAAGTGAAAATAAAAACTAAGGCAATTCTTATTGTCAACGTATATATTTAGTTTTTTGACAAGAATTTATTACATAATTATAATTAAGATACCAAGTTATAGTTTAAAATTAAATGAAAACTTTTTTTTTAAATAAAGGTATTACTATATAAATAAATATAAGAAATCAATAATGGGTGTGACCTCCATTATTATTGATACATTCTTGGAGGCGTCTGCTCATTGACGCTATCAAGGTATCAATATAATTAATATTAATCGTTTCCCATGCGGTATCAATGGCTGCAATTAGTGCATTACGGTTTACTGGTATAAAATTTGGCCCTTGTTGTCTTCGGATAACAGCAAGTATTCGAGCCCAAACATTTTCGATAATGTTAAAATCTGGGCTTTTTGCTGGCCAGGGTAACAGCTCCAAGTTATTTGCTTGTATCCAGTTGCGCACAACCTGCGAAGTATAGGGTCATCATATCCCGATAGTTAATTATCGAATGTTCCAAGAAAATATGTGTAAATAGTAAATGGAATCTACTAACGTAACGTTAAGTCGTTAATTATAGTTACATAACTCTCCTTTCATAAGATATAGTTCATATTAATATGCTTATTGTAAAGCTTCGTACACACCTGAACAACAAACCGAGGAACAAACAGAACAACGAACCGAACGGCAATCGGAACATTAATTTGGACGGTGCTACGTACGAATTTTAGAACAGATTCGCAAGTCCTGATTGTTCCACGAACGGTTTGCGGCGTTCCCGCAACTTGTCGGTTTTTTCTCCGACATCAAAGAAAATGCGCGCGAATGCGTTTGCAGGTTTGGACGAATCTAAACAAAACGGCGAACAAACTTATGCGGGAGAATTAAATTATTTATTTTTGTCCTCCCTTTTGTGGGTTTGTTGTGTTTTAGGTAATATTATGGAGTTGACAGAAGAAAAATGTTTTAAATTAATCAGTGTTTAAGAATGCAAGAAAAAATGATGTCCCTATTAGCATCATTTGGGCGGGAAATTTCCAAAATAAAAAAAAGCGAAGTAAATTATAATTTTTTACTCTTCTTTGTGCGTAAAAATTTGGTTGGCACTATCTTCTTGTTTTCCGCAATTTTCTCTTCTCAATAATAAATATATATGAACTGAAAACTACTGAAAATAATTATGGAACAGCACAAACGTTCCGTTTGTTGTTCGGATTGTGGAAATCATAAAAGATCGTTTGTCGTTCTGTTTGACTTTCGGTTCGTTGTTATGTTTGTTGCTCGGTTTGTTGTTCAGGTGTGTACGAAGCTTTACAACTTAAGCAACAATTTTTTGGCGAATAAAGATTAGTTTGTGATGTAATATTAGAAACACAAATTTATATCATATCAAATTTATGACAACTTAAAAACCAAGAACGTGTATGTTATTGCTAAGAAATTATTAATGAAAAAGCGCAATTGCAGTGTAAATATTTATAATTAGATATTTTCGAAAGTTTATAAGTCCTCTATTGTAATCTTAATACTTAAAAAGAAAATCCTGTCCATTAGCATTATAAGGAAATGGCTTTTACTTTATGAATAAGTTTCAATAACAATAGAATATCCTTGCTTGTTTAATTTACTTCCTTTGAGTCATATTGCTCTAAGGGTTGTTACATTGGTCATTAGAAGTATGTAATAAATAAACAATTACCTACTGTTTGAGAAGGGGTAGTGTGAACCAATAAATAAAGTAAGAAATGTAAATTCCATTTTAGTTTAAAATTTCAAGTGTTGTGAAAATGCCACCTCATTTCGGTGCTGATTTGAAATTTGTTTCGGAATTAGCGGCGGGCCGTAGCGTGCGTAAAATTTCACGTATGTTAGATATACCAAAAAGCACCGTAGGGCATTACCGAGTAAAATGGAATCTTGAACACACTTTGGAAAGAGCCATCGGAAGTGGTAGACCTAAAGTATCTACACGTGCTCAAGATCTCGAGTTGTTTCATTACGTAACAAAACAACCATTTGCTACATACTCCAGGGCTATAGCAGATTTTCCCGGATGCCGTATAACTGCACAAAAAAGATTAAAGGAGATGGGAATAAAGAAGTATAATGCTGCTGCGAAAGAAGTTCTCAGTGACGAAAATATGAGACGTCGTCTGGAATTTGCAAGGCGATATGTGAACGAACCTTTGGAATTTTGGAATCGAGTGATTTTTAGCGACAAAAAAACGTTCAATAGCCGCAACGATGGACCACTAAAAGTTTTTAGAATGGAAGGAACTCGTTACGAAAATAATCACATATGTCCTAAAAATGAAGTGGTTATTTTTCTGTGAATGTGTGGGGTTGGGTTAGCGCGCTGGGTCCAGGAGTTTGTTGGGCTATCGATGGACGTCTTGATTCTGCTGCGTATTTAGATATTTTGGAAACTATTATAAAACCTTCTGTCAAGTGTTTATCCAGACGAAGATTATATTTTCCAACAAGTAAGTATCTGTTGTGCGCAATTGGATACGAGAAAATAACTTGGAGCTGTTACCCTGGCCAGCAAAAAGCCCAGATTTTAACATTATCGAAAATGTTTGGGCTCGAATATTTGCTGTTATCCGAAGACAACAAGGGCCAAATTTTATACCAGTAAACCGTAATGCACTAATTGCAGCCATTGATACCGCATGGGAAACGATTAATATTAATTATATTGATACCTTGATAGCGTCAATGAGCAGACGCCTCCAAGAATGTATCAATAATAATGGAGGTCACACCCATTATTGATTTCTTATATTTATTTATATAGTAATACCTTTATTTAAAAAAAAAAGTTTTCATTTAATTTTAAACTATAACTTGGTATCTTAATTATAATTATGTAATAAATTCTTGTCAAAAAACTAAATATATACGTTGACAATAAGAATTGCCTTAGTTTTTATTTTCACTTTTTATATTAACTACAGAAAAAATGAAACGTCATAAAATATACATTTTGTAAGGACTAAATATTATGAATAGAGAGTTTAATGATTTTTTTTAATAACTTACAATAATTAGTAGGTTAGATTTATTTAAAAATAAGTTATTGCTTGTAGACGTTTTTTAAATCAAAATTATTTCTAATTTTATTTTGTAAACATTTCCTAAACAAAATTTTGATTCGATAATTAATCGAGCTATGGTGTTTAATTAGCGATACCTTCAAATATATTCTTTAAAGAAAAAATTAAGTAAGCAACGTAAATTACCTATTTTCCAAAACGTGCTTAGTGTAATGATTCATTCTACAGTCCTTCTATAAGATAACCCCTGCTGAGACTACCTGCTGTTAGAATTGTAAATGATACCCTTAAGCCCGCTTCACAATATGCAAACTTTTGTTTACAGAAATTGTGGTGTCCAAGTTTTAAATTTCATGAGTGTACTAGAACACGCTCCAAGGTAGTCACCGGTGATGAAGACAACGAAATAAATGTATTGGCATATTTTAATGCAGAGAATTTTGGCACAACGTAAAATGCATGCTTTTTCTATTATAAAACTACAAGCTTTCCGCCCAGGTGACGAAATACGTCGTGTAGCATTTTAGAAATCATTTTATTGAAAACGCAGGGAGACCCAAATTTTTTGAAAAAATTATTTGGACCGATGAGTCAAAATTTAGTAGAGAAGAAATCAATAGGAAAAATTGGCATTATTGGGCAGAACAAAATCCTCGGATGGTGCGCGAAGGTAACTTTCAAGACACATTTAGTTTTAATGTTTTTTGTTTAATAATGGATAATCGTGTTTGTTTTGAAGTGTATGACGAAAATTTAAATTCTCGCAAGTATTTAGAAATGCTTAGAGGAGTGGTTTCAATTTTTTGGAAAATTTACCTCTAAATCTTCTAAATTCATGTTGGTACCAAATGGACGGTGCTCCAGCCCATTCAACCCATGAGGTTTATCAAGAATTATCCCATATGTTTGAAGATCGTTGGTTTGGACGCAATGGTCTATCTCTATGGCCTCCCAGATCACCTGACCTAACACCCCTGGATTTTTTTATAGGGGTATGTCAAGACTAAAGTATATTCAAGACCAGTCCATAACAGAGATGACTTATTACATCGGGTTCGAACTGCCTTCGCTGAAGTAGATGTGCAAATGGTTCAAAAATCCACAATAGCTGAAGTTAACAGAAGAGTTTTTGTTCTTAGAAAATCACGGACGGCATATCGAACAGTTGCTAAATTAATAATTAAATTAATTTGCTTCTATTTTTGCAATGTAGTTTTATTTAGAGGCCATAAATGTAGATATCTCTCGTTAAGCAAACGGCAAGTTTTTTCAATAATCTTGTAACATTCTCCATGAATAAAAAATAAATTTAGTATGTCTTTATTGGAATATTCTTAGTGGATTTCACTTAATTCTCCGTCACATAGAGCAACAAGATACAGGGTGTTCCATTTAAAAAATTGACTTTTTGGGCAGTTGAAGTTAGTCAGATTTAGCTAAACATTTGGAACACCCTGTAAATAATGAGATGTCAAATTACACATCATTTAAAAACTTAACAGTCCTCCTAAGTATAGCCCAAATTTTTGTTACTATAATTTTCTTTTTCAATCATTGACAAGCGTTTGAAAACAATACTACAAAACCAATTTTTCTCAAAAAATGAGAATATCTCAAAACTATTAATTTTTCATATAGGTTGTGCTACATGAAAGTAACTCAGATTTTAGCGTAAAATCCAAATATACAAAAAATATATATATATCATTCCATTTAAAATAAGAAAGTGGTAGCACTTCCGGTGTAACCGGAAGTGCTAGAAGAGCTGAAATATTTTAATTAAATAGAACTTTTCGAGCAATCCTTTATTCCAAATTTTTAAACAAATATTTCAACGGGAAGTCCATAAACTTCTAATGAACGGGTTAGCTGAATCACCCTGTATATATTATCTGTCGTCCTTCGTCCTTTCCTAAATCCTCCTTGCCAGTCCCCAAACAACTTTTTTTCGTTTATCTCTTTCTCCAATCTCTGTCTCAATACCTCTGCATATAACTTGTACCCCTATATTTGCTACGCTTCACTCCTCTATAATTTTTTATTTCTCTCCTCTCCTCACCTTTATATACCGGACATATTATAACTTCTTTCCGTTTACAATATTTCTATAAACAATGATAGTTTTATACATTAGTTATTAATGTAGAATTAGAAGTTTTTTGTTTTGTTCAACATACCGCAGAATGCGTTTCCTGGCCAAACGAGATCTTCGTGAGAATTTAGGTCTGTTCCTTCATTTATTAACTAAATTTCTATGTAAATTATTTACTTTCACCATTTAAAAACACACAGTTTTAACTCAGTTATTAATTATTATCAATTGTATTGAAGAAAAATCAACTAATACAAAACCGGTAATAAAAAATAATATTGAGATAATACACGTACCTAAATTCAAGTATATCAATTATAAAACAAAGGTGCTATTAATGAAGTGCTAATCTAAAACAGGGAGGAAATATTATGGTTTCAACCAATAATTTCACGGAATGCAGTTTTGGCAATTGAAGAAAATCATCTAAAAATTACAGGCACCAGTGCTATCTGTTGACAACATTTTTTACTACGATTTACATGACTCTTATAGGCAATAATAAACGTTCATTAATAACAGTTGCATTTTACGTTTAGAATATTCTCAAAAGACTTACGTCGCCTACATAACAATATCTCAAACATGTAGTATCAACAAATTGAGCCACTGGTTTTGTCTCAATTACAATAAGAAATTTGTCACTCACAACGTCGACTATTTGTTTATTTTTTAAACAAATTGCGAACTTTTACGCGCTTAATTATTAACAGTCATGTCAATAAAAGATTGATTTATACTTGGCATAAATTTGAAGGTAAACAATTAACTAATGTTACGCCTTATGGTAAAATAACATGTAAGTTTGCCCTTTTAACACCTCAGAAAACAATGTTTATCTTTACAATAGCTTCCACGGTATACTAATTTCTTTGATACCGTGCATCTATTTAAAAAAATTCCAATAATTTGAAATCCGCTGAAGTTAGGGATTAATTACTGGTCAAATGTGTTCCATTTAAAAAAATCAACTTTGGTTGACTACGTTTTATAACGTATACGTATAATATCGTGTGACATAGGCGAAAGTAGTGCAATGACACGCTTCGCCATTGTGAGTTTAGTATTATATATAATTAGAAATGTTCCTATTTACAAATTCTACTTGAGTGTATAACAATTTACTGTTTTTTATATACTTATTTTGCTATTATGGATAAAGAAGCGCGTGAAAATGTTGCATTTTAATGTGTTGGGGCCTGGATGTAAATCAATGGGTTTGCTTTGGTGGGCGACTTGACCAAGTGCTCTTTGACAGTTAGTCATTAAGTAATTAGTATTGACTTGTAAAATAAACAAATCTGGCAAAAAATCTATACAGGGTGTCTCTAAAAGGTCTGTACAAAATCCTACCACATATTCCTGAGGTCGAAATAAGCCGATTTAAGCAAACTTACCTTATTCCAAAATTGCTTTGTTTCCTAGATACAGGGTGGTAAAGTTTAAAAATAAAAATCGTTTATATTTTGTGGAATTTGTGTGAAGTGTTTGAGAGTTGCTAGGCATTAATAACTTTAAATTGTTTGAATTTATTTCAGTTGTCTGTCAAAATGGCTGAAATGTTTACCTCTGCAGAAATGACGGATATGCTGTTAGTTTTTGGGTATTGTTCAGGAAATGGCCGCAAAGTGTTAGGGTATACAGAGAGAAATTTCCAAATCGGCGCATACCAAACCATCAAACATTTGCTGCGATTGAGAGACGCCTTCGCGAAACCGGTAGATTTATCCCTGTAACTGCTAATTATGGACGGCAACGTACGATTATTAGAAATTTTGGAAAGAATTGCTGAGAATCCAAAATTAAGCACCAGACGCATAGGTTTAGAGGTAGGAGTATCAAAGGATGTAGTTCATAGGACACTGAAAGAACAACTGCTTCATCCATACCATATCCAAAAGGTACAAGACCTTTTAGCTGCGGATCTCGATCAACGATTGGGTTTTGTCGCTTCATTACCGAACACCGACATCAGAATGTGAATTTTGCTAAACAAATTTTATTTACAGACGAAGCATGTTTTACAAGAAGTGGTGTAACCAATTTACATAATGAACATTTTTATGCTGAAGAAAACCCACATGCCATAAAAGTAACTCATCATCAACATGAGTTTCGAATCAATGTGTGGGCAGGAATCATTGACAATTTTATTATCGGCCCTGTTATTTTACCGCCACGACTAAATGGTGTGGATTACCTAAAACATTTACAAAATACGCTTCCAGATTTATTAGACGATTTACCACTACAACTTCGACAAGTTATGTGGTTTATGCACGACGGTGCTCCACCACATTTTACATTAAATGTTCGCAATTATTTGCATCAAACATATCCAAATAGATGGATTGGTAGAGAAAATGACGCTCGTTTAAAATGGCCACCACGTTCACCGGATATGACTCCAATGGATTATTTTTTATGGGGATCTGTAAAAACCATGGTTTATTCAAGGCCTATTTATATTGAAGAGGAACTGTGGAGAAGAATTCAGGATGCAGTCGACGTATTAAAGAATGACGCGGAAATGCTAAGAAGAATAAATTTGAACTTTTTACGTCGTATTAATCTCTGTACTTATGATGACGGAGGTCATTTTGAACAGTTACTAAAAGTTTATGATAATTAAATTTATGTAGTATTTTTATTAGATAAATTGTTCACCATTGAATTTTCAAAAATCTTTTCTTAAAATCTTACCTAGTTCATTTTTGTAAATAAAATTGTAATAAATTAAATTGTAATAAATAAATTGTAGGTAATAAATTATTTTTTTTTACATTTCGCATCCCAAAACCTCCAGACATAAATTTTTGAAGTAATTCTTTGAAAAATGTTCATACATTTAAAAATAAACGATTTTTACTTTTAAACTTTACCACCCCTGTATCTAGGAAACAAAGCAATTTTGGAATAAGGTAAGTTTGCTTAAATCGGCTTATTTCGACCTCAGGAATAATAAAATAATTTTAAAAATCGCATCGACTAAACCTATTTTGTTTCCAAACCGTACTGTCTAATTTTTTTCTTTATGGAGTGTACATATTGTTGACTTAAAAGTACATAGGGATTATGAAGATTAGGGTAAAGGATTTGCAAACTTAACACTTCAGTATAGCACACAGTTACATTGACAGCTCAAGGTCGAATTCAATGCCTTTTCAACTAATAGAGGCGAATAAACTGACAAAAATAACGGCAATGAATTTACAAGGGTTTTACTTATTTCTATACATTTTTGATTGATAGAAAAAACTACGTTGTAGGTATATTTTTGCAAGTTTTATTTCTACAACAGCATGCAATTTTGTATGTTTTATGTGTTGCATATGTTTAGATTAATATGTACGCAAGGTTGTCTACTTCCGCATGACCCAGAGTTTATGTAACAGCTGTAAGTTGTGATAGGCCAGTGCGAGTCATAATTGTTTGTTTTCATGAGCTTGTAAAAATAAAAATACATGCTTGTGGAATGATCATTCTAAAAATATTTTAAAAATACAAGTTAACCGTTACACAAATATAAATTGACTGAAGTATGGCCGAGTGTGAACCGTTAGCGATAAAAATCTACCTGTATTATTGTCGGCCATTTTATAGAACAGCTGGTTGTCACGGAATTGTACGAACTAAAATGTGTAGTTATCAAAATTTGTAGTTTTTTTTTAATTGAAAATAAGCATGCCTACAATCGTTCGTTCCATTTACAACCCGAACATCGCACTATCAAAACGATGTCAGGGTTTGGTTTTGCAACATCAATGAAAGCGACTTTCCAGTTGAGCATGCGTTAGTGAGTAACAGAACCTACAAGCAGATGTGTAAATCTATTATCTGCTTACGTGCGTTAATATATCCGTCAAAATGGGGATGAAATTTTTATTGTGGCACTGGGATGGTTGAAGAGTGGACTGAGTGATGAATAAAATAAAAGTGAATCCAGTTAAACAATTTTTTTTTTCTTAATATGTATCTACCAAAATTACTATACACGAAACTGCTACCCAACAATAGAAAGGGTGCGGGTGGACATACAAATACATGGAGGACAACAGGGTGAAATCGCGGGTCCGTTCGAACTCGGCGAGGGTTTTAGTTTTCGACGAACCCGGAGAATCAACAAATCGCTCAAAATGTCCTTCGATGGACGTTGTTTCAAGTACCCCAATGAATGTCACTCAACCGGGTAAGCGATGGTGTAATACTTTATAGTGCCAATTTTTGTTGCTTCATTTACGTTTACCTTGCATATGCCAAAAACTGCAAAACAATCCATTTTCGGTGCATTGAAACTCACGTCGCAATGAATCATGGCACCTTCACATAAATCTAGTAAAAAATTAACACGGTTTATCCCAAATTGGAAAATTGATTGGATTGTGCGTCATGCTGAAGAATGACTTGCACGCTGCTATCGAACTTTAATTTCTTTCAAAAACCTAGTGCGAAACAACTGTTTTCCAAGAACACGCAAAATCAATCTGACAATTTTCTTATTTTGAAAAAAAACTCACTTTCAATTGCACACCACTTAATTTATTGTTTGCAAACAAATAACTATGAAATCATTCAAACGCTTATGTGTTTGACACAACGATTGCTTTTCTCATAAATAGATAAGTTAAATCTCAAACTGAAGCTACAAATTTGATTAAGTACAGCAAAGCTGAAAATTGATTAAATTAACAGTGTTAAGGACGACTATATTGACTATTAATGTGTTGTTTAGGAGAATTTATTCCTTATAAAGGGTTTTTTTGAATGTTTAGTACATAATGGTGTTATACAACAAATTCGACATAAAGTAGTACATTACAGTTCTGTTTAGGACTATCATTAAACTGTGTTTTCTATTTATAGTATTTAACCATCATCGTAGGTAATTGATAATTATTTTATCTTTGTTTTGTTGTTATTAAACAACATCCTCTAAATTACCAATTGCATTAATGGTCACTCCCAATTCTCGTCATGCGACAAATCCTTTCGAAACATTTTTCGTTGTTTATTATGTCACGCTTTAAAGGTTATTTATTGGTGCACTGAACGTGTACCTCTTATAGTTTCTGGTTGCTCATCATGTTGGAACTGCAGTATGCAACCTGTATTGCTCTTACTCAAACTGCGTATACGTTCATAATTTTATTTATAATTACATACCGCCTAAAAACTAAAGTGTCGAAAATATTTATAAAGAAGGAACTTTTTATTTGACAACGTCACAAACCATTCATTCTCGTTTTTTTCTTCAAAACACTGTCGACTGGACCGTGCCCATTTATAAATTGAACTTCTTCGAAGGTAATCGGGTTTTAAAAATCGGAGCAAATTGATTTTCTATGCTCTAACTGCAAATTTTGACGTGCAATAAATAATTTTTAATGTGGACTATAGTTTAGGTATTAAAATTTTTTAAACAAAACTGTTTCTTATACGGGTGTCTCACCGGAAACCGCCATTAACCGTATACAGAAATTGAAAAAAATTGAAAATTTGGAGAATGACTAAAATCAATAGGACCAACTCAACTAAAATATTTCTGACCATTCCGGTTGTACCGGAAGTCGACATCAACTTCGTTATTTAAATGGAACACCGTATATGCACAGTGGTCCAACGAAAGTTTGCACCTAGCTTTTCACTTGTTTTTGTGATTGAACGCAATAAAGCTCGGACACGTCGATTTTGCTTTTGAGCGGGATACATATTTTTCGATCTGCGCCTTTAACTCCCTAGCGGGGTGAGTAACAACCCTAAAATTTTAAATGGAAAGAGAAGTTGAGTGATATATTAGGACACAAAATTGTCTTTCTAATGATACCTTATTTGTTGAGTTTTACTAAAAACAGTTAATGCGAAAACGGCTTTAAAGACATTAAGCAAATGGGTCACATTTTCAACATTTGTTACAGTAACGTTTTAATAAATCAATTTAACGGCTTGTTTACTCTTTTTACAAAGCAACGTTAAAAATAACAAACATTGGGACGTACGTATTTTTCATTAATACCAAAATTATCGGCTTAATGTCTTTAAAGCCGTTTTCGCCTTAATTGTTTTAGTAAAATTCAACAAATAAGGTATTATTTTGTGCCCTTTCAAATGATATATTACTCAACTTCTCTTTCCATTTAAAATGTTAGGTTGTTACTCACCCTCGCCAGGGGGTTGAAGGCGCAGGTCTAAAAGTATGTTTATAATGTGTCCCCTCAAAAGCAAAATCGACGTGTCCGAGCTTTTTGCGTTCAATTATAGAAAAAAGGGAAAAGCTAGGTGCAAACCTTTCGTTGGACCACTGTGTATAATTATATTTTCGGATTCTACGTCAAATTTTTTGTATAACATTCTCTATAGCTAGGAGTTATAGGTTTCGAGATATATCGGGTTAATTTTTGGTTTGTATAAAGAGAATGGACTACAGCAAACGAAGATGTGTCCATAGATTACAAAGTATAATACTAAGTGTTTCATATTTGCTGTTACATTTTAACATGTTCAAAGAGCAATAATTTTTTTAAGTCAAATGGAACACCCTGTATTTTTTCACTGGGTGTAGGTTGAAATTATCTTTCAAATCATATAAGCATAGTTAGATTACGGCTACTACTTTTGAAGATATTGCGCGATTAACGCGAAATGGCTGATAAATTAATTCCAATTTTATATAGTAGCGTTTAGTACGTTATATAAATTAAAAAAAAGATTTTTATCCTTATGAATTATAACTAAGTAAGTACCTAATACGTCTAATTTAAGAAGTTTATTACATTGTAAATTTTGAGTATTTTCTGCCTGTCTAAGTTTAATAATTAATTTTTGTTTTTTTATTGAATTGTTTTAAGTTATATACAGGGTGGGCCACGCTCAACGGGACGGAGCTTACTGGGAAAACGAAAAATTTTATGAAAAAGTTATTTGCCAGGAGTATGTAGGTTAGTGACGGCTACTTTTTTAAATTAGTCCTACATGTACAGAGTGCTATATCAAACTTATGTTTTTTTGAATGGAACACTCTATATTTTATTTTATGAAGTATACTGAACAAAATAATGTCACTTTATTAAGGCTTCCCTGCCAAATAACTTTATTATCATTTTTTGTTTTCCCAGTAAGCTCCGTCCCGTTGAGCGAGGCCCACCCTGTATATTCAATTTTATGTTATATTGTATAAAGTTAAAAAGCTGAAGGAATACATTGACTATATTTTTGTCCAATTTTTTTATTTACAATATTTACTGTCAGTTCTTTCTACAGGGTGTTCATAAAAACTTCTATTTTTTCCTTCAAATTTAGGCATCGATAACTTAGTTATTTTAAATGAAACATCAAGTATAGTTTTACATTGGAAGATGGGAAATTTTGATCTCTTTTAAAATTTACTTCTATTTTTATACCCATCTCTAAAGTTTTTGAAGATTTCAATGTATTTTTGATTTTATTAACTTTCTAACGATATGCAAAATTAAATCAAGGTGAGTGATTGTCACATAAGTAGTTAAAAAATTGTAATTAAAATTGCTTGGTTATCTTTAAACAGGATCACATTTCTCTCCTAATGTCTATAGAAACGTTCCTAAAAAGTGTCCAAAAATATCTTTTCAAAAACCTTAAAAACTTTCTGTCGTTCAAATATCTGTCTAAAAATACGGACCAATAATAAAATTATTCACAATTCCACCGATTCTGACTATTAACTGTTATTTTGTCAATTTTGGGTATGATAATAATAGAAGTTATGGCGGTTTACTTGGCCACTGTTGGAAAAAAAATTTATTCATTGGAGAATATAGCTAAAAAAATAATGATTTTCCCAACACGCTAAAAAGCCTTTAAACAAATATCTAGTAGATATTTACAACTCTTGGTGATACTGAACATGGAATGGATCGATTTTTAAGAATCCCTCTTACACTAGTACGGCTTATGTTTGTTTCTCTAGCAATTATTCTTGTTCTTGTATTTGGATTTTTTATTTTGCTCTAAGGAGTATCACCTGTTGTATGAAATCTTTTTAGCAGTTTTTGAAATACCTCGATCGGGGTACTTTTGAGCGTACCAGAAAGCAATTTTCATGGCACTCCCCTAAACCCAGAATTATATCCACTTTCAAGAACAGATATTCTTTCATTTTGTTGGTTTTTCACAGTTGAATACTATAGTTACTTCAAACGCTAATGAAATGTCAAAAAATGACGCTAGCTACCTTGATTAAATTTTGTATATCGCTAGAAAGTTAATAAAATCAAAAATACACCCTGTAAATTTTGTTTTAACTGACGGTAAATATTGTAAATGTTACATCTATACGTCTTAAATTCATTATTTCAATATGATTTGTTAAATTTAATTTTTTACCAGAAATATTAAATTTTAACGCCATCAACGTAGGTCTGTGACGTTGGCACTCTCCACATGTGCATTTTTGGGAAAAATACAGCATTGGTTTGCCCCATGTTTGCCCAAGGAAAGAGTTTTGTTTGCCTTCCTTCCACAAATTTTGTATGCAAAAAACAGTTTTAGACGAAAAAATCAAAAATCAAAAAATCTACATTTTTCACGCTATATCGTTTGTCTATGTTTGCCCCAGGGGAAACTTGTTTGCCACCCTCCACAAATTTTATATGCGAAAAACAGTTTTCGATGAAAAAATCAAAAATCCAAATATCAACTTTTTCACGCCATATTGTTTGCCTACTGTTTGCCCATGTTTGTCCAGAAAAATTTTCGTTTGTCCACCCTCATGGATTTTTTATGCAAAAAACATATTTTGATAAAAAGTCAAAAAATCGATTTTTTTCATGCTATATCGTTTGCCCAGTAAAAATTTTCGATTGCCCATCCTCCAACAATTTTTTATGTGGAAAAATCATTTTTTGATGATGAAATTCTACGTGAAAAAACGCTACTATATTTGTCGGTTTTTAATACATAACAGGCTAATTTTTTACTGGGTAATATATTTTTTGACAAACACCCCTTAATACGAGAATAATTTTCTAATGGAAAGAAGGTTTGAGTCCCCAAAAAAAATTATCCGAGATGACGTATTATTATCGAATTAAGAGACATGGAAAAATCGTGAGATGAAGTGGAACGATTTTTCCATGCCCTTAATTTCGAATAATTTTCATGGAAAAAGGTCTTCGTCAAAAAATTTATCCGGTAAGAAATTAACCTGTTGTGTATTAATAACCGACAAATACATTAGTGGTTTTTCACCTAGTATTTTATTCACATAAAAAATTTTTGGAGTGTGTCCAAACGAAAATGTTTCTTAGACAAACATGGGCAATCGATTGGCAAACGATATTGTGTGAAAAAAAGGTAATTTTTTATTTACGGCTTTTTCACAAAAAAACATTTTTTTTCATTTTTGGAGGATGGGCAAACGAAAATTTTTCTTCACTATTTTGCAGCTGTCTTCTAGTTATATCTTTACAACACAGGTCAGTCATACACAAAGTGTATGGCATCTAGTGGCCAATGTTATAAAAGTATAAAGTGGTAAAATACCTTTAAACTGAAAACACACCACAGTCGGGCACCTAGTTAGTTCAGATGGTTAAAGCGCCGTACTATTTAAAATCAGTTATGCTTGCGTATGTACAAATTTTATTACAATTGCTGTTTCTCTTAATGTATGCTAAAAAAACAGAATCAATAAACTTAAGTTTGCCGTATTAATATATGCAATTGTAATAGTCGTATGTCGATTCATCATTTTTTTTTTATTCAATGATGTGCAACCATCTAGGTTTCAGGTGATAAATTGCTGCATATTTGAACGTACTATAGTACGCAGGTCACGAAAAACAAATGCATTATGTTTATAACTTCAAACTGATTAAAAGTTTCAGCTTTCAATTTTAAGCTATTCATTATGTATACATGTGTATACATACATATTAAGGACACGAAACATATCACATTGCTCATTTAGTAAGAAACTGGTAATTTCACAATTCATAAATCAAAATTGACAGTTAGATTATTGCTTATTATTGAAAGCAGGAAAAAACGTATTTTTAATTATAAAATCGAAAATGGCGCCCATTAAAAAATTAAAGTTATAAACACCATCTCGGAAACCATGATAATTACATATATTATAAGTTTACTTTAACTAAGCAAGCAACTTTTGTTCAAACATTTTTTCTGACTTTCACTATAACCGAAACATTAAATTTTTTCGAGTTTTTCCGAATATCTTCGATGTCACCGGAATTTTCAGCAGAATTCGAATAACGTAATAAAATGTACATCGTTGGCTTATTTAACTAAATTGTATCTTTATTAATAACAAAGATAAATCTAGAATTTCTCTCAATTTCAGACACACTGTATCTCGCACTGTTATAACACAAATAAATTTTATTTATTACAAACAAAACTAAATAAAAATAAAAATCGAAAATCAAAATCAGTCCAAAATTTAAAACAAAACACGCTCTAAAACTAACTGACTAACTAAATGAATGATGGTTACTTTTTAGATGACAAATAGTAAGCATACTCTGTCAAAAAAGTTTTACCTGCAAGTGGCTAAAAAACAGCAAAGAAAGAAATATACAACACAAATTATATGTAATTTGATTATTCCGCGCTACTATAACTTCATTTGCAATTAATTAATTAATTCTTATATGTATTCTTAAAAACCAACAAAAAAAATGCTACAATCCTCCGAAAGCTTTTTTCCCAATATTTCATTACAGGCTTTCAATGAACATCAACTGCATAAAATATAATACCAATTGCAACCCACGACAGTAATAAACTAGCGTTTTGCGCAGAACTCTACATCGTTCTGATACTAACAAACGTATAAAAGATTATCAAAAGTGGCCGGCGATAAACGTTTTGCTCAAAAAATAAAATAAACAGCGTCAAAACGAGGTTCTTTACGACGAGTTGAAAATGAAAATGCGTTTTAAAATAATTCAAATAAAAAGTTATAGACAATAATATTTCCAACAACTTTTATTTCATAACTTTTTTTTGTATAATTAATATTGATGGAGATATTGTTAAAACTATTTTAAACAAAGTTGTGTATAATTAAATTATAAACAATCATTTGAAAAATGTGTAAATTGAATATTTTCTACTAAATAATCTATGTAGTCAAAGGGCCTTTAACCTACACAGATTTTCGAATTTTTGAAATATTTAGAAAAGTATTCATTTACACATCTTTGTTTCAACTGAAAGTTGTTTATAATTTAATTATACAACTTTGATTAAATTATTTTGTGATCCGATAAGTAATTATTGAGATATAACAATCACGTGATACTAATTATTATAACAATACCTCCTGGTAGATTTTGAGTTGGAAAATCAGTCAAATTGATTTTTATTTTATTTTGATTTTGTTTTAATTTGTTATTGTTGTTGTCATTATAATCAATCGATATTTTTATCTAATCGAAAATATATTTTAAATTCTTTTATTCTTTTGTAACTACTATCATATGGTAGTAGGTTATCGCTATTTAGCATAATCTTGCTAAAACACCTCCACCAATATCAAACCAATATCAATTTCACAAAAAAAGTTGAGGGAGAAAAGTTGTTGGAAATTCTATTGACTATAGCTTTTGTTTGAACCATTTTTTCTAAAACGCAATTTTATTTTCGCTTATTGGGGGTATGTGGAGTTCTGCGGTAATCACTTGTTTATAAGATGTGGAGTAAAATATACAGGGTGTCCCAGAACTAATGGGACATATTTTGATATAAGATTTGACGATAACAATGAGATTTTTATATAACCATACTCAAAACTGGATATTTACATAGGTGTCAAAGTGAAAAATTAATTTTAGTTTTTCTTATTTAATTGAGTACTTGAGATATTTTGACAAAACTCTCAGAGTGAGGTTGTGCAAATTGAAATTGACTATATTTTACTGTATCAGATGGCCACAAATGCGTCCAAAATTTTATTTAAAAACACATGTTTTAGCGTTTAATTTTAGGATTATTTTTTCTTAAAATTATGATTTTACAATTATCTGTGCATAAAAAGTTATATATATCTCGAAAATGGCTACATTTACAGACTTCAAACAAGTATGACTTTTTTATCCACAGATAATTGTAGAATCATAATTTTAAGAAAAACTAGCCCTAAAATTAAACACAAAACAAATATGTGTGTTTGAATAAAATTTTGGACGCATTTGTGGCGCCATCTTACGCGTACAGTGAAATTATGGTCAAATTTCAATTTGCAACACCAAAAACCTTACTATGCAAAATTTTGTCAAAATATCTCAAGTACTTTTCAATTAAATAAGAAAACTAAAATTAAGTTTTCACTTTGACACCCTGTATCTTAGTAAATATCCAGTTTCGAGTTTGGTTAATATAAAAATCTCATTGTTTTCGTCTAAGGAATCTTATATTAAAATGTGTCCCATTAGTTCTGGGACACCCTGTATACTTACTTTTGCAGTCGCGTTATTTTTTCAAATCTTTTTTTTTCTATAGACCTACATTACGGTTTTAGGTTTTATAATTTAGTATTTATTTATACAGGTCTGATGAGTTATAAGATTCAAAAACAGTTAAAAATTGAACTAGTTATTTATAGACTATTGATTAAAATCTAAGTTTATCGGAAAATATTCATGGCCTACTGGGCAGTGATCTATCAAATTTGAGCTTTTTTTAAACATAAACTTGAATAACGCCGAAACGAAAAGAACTAGACCCATATAGTATTCTCTATAAAATCCCATTATTTTTAACACCGGCCAAGAGTTTGCATCAAATGGGAAACATTTTTGTAATTAAGATATCCGAAAATTTCTTTTGGCAAATGAATTCAGCATATCGAATAACAAATGTCATGTGACTACTGTCATGGCGGCAAATTAAAAAATATCCCTTAAATATGTAAAAGTGAGGTTAGATGACAAGATATTGAAAAATGCCTAAGAGAAAAATTGTTCAGAATTAGATTGTACGTCTATGTGCAAATTTTCAAAAGAAAATAACGATTTTTAAAAATATCAGTTTTCCGGCATTTTTTCCAGAAATATTGAGAAAACAAAATGTTTTGCGTTTGATTTGCATAAAACACAATAAAACCAACAAATAAACTTCACAATCCAGTAATTTTTATTTATTAGTCTACTAATGGACGGTAAAGAACAAAAAACATTGTTTTTTTAGGACGGACTTTGTTGCAAACTCTTTGCCGGTCATTGTATAATGAAAATCTTTAGAATGTGCAGCATAAGTGTGCTTACTTGGTGGTGAAAACTGAATGTCGATGTTTTCAATGGAAAAAAAGTTATGGACTAACTACACATGCCTGGGTCACCCGATATACCATGTGTCCCATGGAAAAGTTGACATAGACATATGTTAAATTAAAATTTGCTTTTTTCTGGCACAATGTGAACACAATATAACAACATATTATGTTGGATAGATAAAATAAAAGCAAATTGATGTAATTAATAATGGGTACCTATTCAAAAGGTATTTTACTAAAAATCAGTAAAATACGTTATTTTTTGTGAATCTTTATTTATTGATTTTCTTTTATTAACCGGCATTCGTGGACGCATTGGTTAGTTTGTTGCCAGTAATGTTTTTGCGTTTTCTAACTAGGGTTCGATTCCGATTGCAGTATTTTCTTTTATTAACTTTATTATCATTATAATACAATTTTGTGAAGAGAATTTAAGATTTTGAAAAAAAGATTAAACTCATTTTATAAAAATAGTAATAATAATGACATCGATAATAATTTTATTATTTAAAATTGAAACACACTTTTTCTTATAAACAAACAATTTTTTATTATTGGACCATGGTTAAAAAAATTGTTTGTTTATAAGGACAAGGTGTAGGTACTTCAATTTCAAATAGTTTGAATATTTCCTTATGCGCCACAACGATTGAATTTTAATAATTTTATTAATAAAAAAATTACAACAATCGGGATCGAACTCGGGTTTTTGGCGTAAATCTTTATAAAAATTTTTTTTATTAAAATAAGCTTCAAAATATTACCACATAAATTTGTTCTCATTTATTTATCTAATAAAATATGTTGTTATATTGTGCCAGAAAAAAGATATTCATTAATTTTGAATTTAACATAGAAATCGCTTGTCAACTTTTCCGTGGGACACACGGTATATGCTCGCATTTACGTATTATGTTAAGTAAAATAAATAAAAAGCGAAAATTAATAGTAAATCAATGTCAGCTTTTTGCTTTTTGACGTTGTGTCCACATTCGACGATATGTCCAATTACTGATTTCGGCGTTGTGTTCATTTTCGGCAATGTGTCCAGTAGGTGATTTCGGCGTTATGTCCAATAATTCGTTTTAATGTTGTGTCCAAGTTTCTGCGTTGTGTCGATTCGACGTTATGTCTATTCGACGAGGTGTCCACGACTCGATCATATTTGGATGAAACGTCCGCTCAGCACTTACAACCCCTCAGCTGACGATCTTTCCACCATAAGCAAAGCGGTTGACGCTTGTTTTTATTGCATAAAGAATTAGTTGTATAAATTTTATTTGAAAAGATTTTAACACGTTTGAGCTAATGGCTAACGTGTAGTCCACCACTACCCAACTAAACAAATTTTTAAGCGACTTGTAATGATTTTTGCCACTATATCCGACAAGGGAATGGACTTGCTTTGCGCATTGGTGATGAAAGTGGGAGGAGTGTTTAATGAGGTACACAGCACCTTCACACATACGAGTCATGTAATATATTTATCATATAAAATATTTATTATAGATATATAAAAGATAAAAACATTAAAAAGTACTCCATTATTTTAAACACAAAACATACAACCAATTAGGTAAGGGGCCGGCCCTGGGTAACAGCGCCGAGGTAGGGGTTGAATAGGCGGATGTTTGACAGAAACAGACGAATTTTCGTCCATTCTCTTATTGGATTTAGTATAGGTGTTATTTTACATAATGTCAATCTTCCCATAACCAGCCACACCACTACAACGACAGCTGATTTTTGGATCGTTGAATGATGGCTTAAAAACTTTAATTTACGATAAGAATTAAGCTTCTTGAAATTTGCAACGCTACCACCCTGATTACATCACCAAATCAAAATATTGATAGTTTCCAATTCATTTTTTATCATGGAATTCAAAGAATATACAGGGTGTTCTACTGAAATTAGCAATATCGCGGTTGAATTTCAGTATAACCGGAAATCCTGTCCGTTTATAACTGTTATAGAAAGATAAAGCTTCGTAACATAAGAATTTTAGATTTCAATACCCATAATTTATCACATGTGTCTAAAAGATAATTTTTACAATACGTGTCAAATATCGCAATACCACTCCCCTGCCACTAGATTACGATCCTCTATCGCAACTGTGCCTCCACATTTGTGTAACATATTCATATTCAGGGATGCAAGGTAGAACAAAACAATGTACTTTCTACATATTCCTGTCTCGCATCACTTGCAGTAGAAGACATTATTTTTTCATACACTATTGATTATAGTTATCCGGTCAAAAGTTACCAAAATATATCTTTTAATTGAATATTAATAGTATATGCATTTACAAAGCGATTCTATTCTAAATGTAAGCCTTACTGACAGGGTGAATCACGACTAACTGGACGGAGATTAATAGCGAAACAGTAAAAGTTTTACAAATTTTTTCATTTTGGTACTTAGAGATTGATAAAAGTAGTTATATGATGCCGTTTCTGGACCACTTTTGGCGGTAAATTTAAGTTTCGGTCGTCGTCGGCTATGTTCACCAATCTTCGTGAGTAAATCAAGATGGCGGCGTTGATGCTCGATACTGGTCGGGGTCGTGCGCGCTTGTTTGTTCCCAGTCGATCGTGGTCGGCTATTTTCGGGTCCAGTCGGTCGTGGTCGGTCATGTTCGGACTCAGTCGTTCTTGTTCGGTCAGGTACGGGGTCAGTCGCTTATGTTCGCGTTTTTTGTCGGCAATGTTCGATGACTTGGTGGGGGGGATTTGGTGGATTTGTGATTATACAGGGTGGGGCACTATCAACGAATTGTTCTGTACCACTAAAACGACAAATAATGTAAGAAATCTTAAGGCATACATATATTGAGATTATTGGAAACCACATTTTAAAAATAGTTTCCATTGTACAGGGTGCTCCAGAAACACGTACTATATCAAAGTTGGGTTATTTTAAATGGAACACCCTGTATTTTTTCTATTTTTGAATTGTTGGATAAAAATAATGTATGTTCTTTAACATGTCCCTATACCAACTTACATCCGTTTCTGAGATAAATCGATTTTATGTTGATACCCTCCAAAAATACAATAACTTCAAGATAAATAAGAACAAACAACTTTGGTTTACAACACCTTACTAAGAGCCTTCAACATCTTTTTGCAATATTTACTATTATGTTATGATGTACAGAGTGTTTTAAATACTGCCGCATAGCGCTAACGACTTAAAACTTAATTAACTTGCTTAACTTAAATGGAACACCCTGTATTTCTGTAGCCTGTTGGAATCAGGAACTAGTTACCTTTCAATCGGTATTAGGGTTACCAACCCCTAACTCTGATAGTTTTTGAGATATTTTAAAATTTGCTAGTTTAATAATTTGCAATTTACTGGAATTTAAGTTACCTGTGAGATATCAGTAAAATAAACATTATCTTGCAAACATTTTTAATGTATAGGCCAATCCAGCTTTAAATATTAACCTTAAAAAATTTTTTTTCAGAACAAAATAACAGAAATGTGCTCATGACTTAGACCAGGCTCTAAGAGTCAGTCGAATCACGCCCACCTGTCACAAACAACAGCAACCGTTATTAGTTTCAGCAAAATCGATGACACTGTAAACATTGGTAACTTTGTTAAAAAATTCTAAAAATAATGGTTTTGAAATTATCGTACTACTATTAGAGCGATTTGTATTACATTCTTAGTTAACAGGTTAAAGTTTGTCGATGTTTACAGTATGATCGATTTTGATGTACCAAATAACGGTTGCTGTTGTTAAACATCAGTAAATTGTGACCGGTGTGCGTGATTCGACTGACTCTAAAAAAATTAATATTTTAAGGTAAATATTTAAAACTGAAAGTTGCAAGATAATGTCCATATTGCGAATATTTCACAGGTAACTTAGACTCCAGTACATCGTAAATTGTTAAACTATCAAATTTTAAAATATCTCGAAAACTATCATACCGACTAAAAGGTAATTAGTTCCAGCTTTCAACAGGCTACAGAAATTTAGGGTGTTCTATTTAAGTTAAGCAAGTTATTTAAGTTTTAAGTCGTTAGTGTTATGCGGTAGTATTAAAAACACCCTGTACATCATAACATAATAGTAAATATTGCAAAAGAGATGTTGAAGGCTCTTAGTAAGGTGGTGTAAACCAAAGTTGCTTGTTCTTATTTATCTTGAAGTTATTGCATTTTTTTGAGGGTCTGCAAATCAGGTAAAATCGATTTATCTCAGAAACGGAAGTAAGTAGGTATAGGGACATGTTAAAGAACATACATTATTTTTATCGTACAATTCAAAAATAGAAAAAATACAGGGTAATCCATTTAAAATAACCCAACTTTGATATGGTAAGTGTTTCTAGAGCACCCAGTACAATCCAAAATATTTTTAAAATGTGGTTTCAAATAATCTTGACATATGTAAACCTTAAAATTTTTAATATTATTTGTCGTTTTAATGCTATAGAATAATTGTTGGTAGTGCCCCACCCTGTATAAGTTGGTTTTTCGTGTGTGTGGTTTATTATTTGAAACGTGTTAGCAGAAAATGTCTACATTTTTCGCAGAGATAAATAAGGCAGCTCATTTGCTTCCATATGTGAGCCTTCGAGAGTTAGTTGTTGGTGAAAAACATGAAATAAAATGTTTTTTAGTAAAGTGGAACTAAGTTTGGTATAAACGTAGTTCTTGTATTTGAGAAGTTTATGCTAACATTACCCCAGCGCTTCCCAGACAAATTTTCCGAAGCTTATATACAGAAGATAAATCTGATATCAGCATTGGGAAGAAAATTTACTTGAAGAGTCTAGGTTCGCTTGGAAAACAACGAACATTGAGTTTGTGGAATGAAGCCAAAACGTAACAGCCATTAAAAGTCGCAAACGAATAAAGACTATAAATATAAACATTTCTTGTATTTAAGGTTATTGAATCAATTGTCTTATGATAATAAGGTTTTTGAAATAATTAAAAAAATGGGAAAAATTAATTTAAATAAACAAAAATTGACGTAAAAATGTTATTTAATTTGTAAAAAGAAAAAACAGAAAAGGACTACAATAAAATTGTTGTTATTTTAAGTTTTAAAAAAATGTATTTGACCACGGTGTACAATTTGCAATTAATAACTTTTGCATAATTTACGTACTAACTTTAAAGTAATGATATTATATCTAACAAAATTCTATGAACGTGAAAATGAGAAAATTGACATTTTTTCGATGTAATCAGCGACATTAAAAAATATTTGAGAATGAGTGTACAATTTGCAAGGTTACAAAATTACAAAGTGAAGATTTTTATAGACAACAATAGTTATTTGTCCAACAAGTGAGGAAAGCGATTTTTTCCCCACTCGAGCTCGAGTTGCATTTTTTCCACGACATTCCCCAAAAAAACAACCTAATGAAAGAAGTAATATTTAATAGGTGGGTCTCAATAGTCTCGCTATAGTATTCTGTAGTATCGGTGTGGTCTCAATCTGTCATAGTGCAGCCGCGTAATTCTAACCAATAAATGTAGGGTAGCAATTTTTAGAGTCGAAATATAAGATATTAAATTAAACAAACGTGATTGAATACTAAATTAAATTGTTTAACTAAGTACTAGGCGCATATAGTTCTAATGACCCATTTTTTACATTTTTTAAAGAGGCATTTTTGTAACACGACATTATTTTCTCGCTAGTGAGGAAAACCAATTTTCCTCTATATTTGTAGAGAAGAAACGTCCGTTTTCTGTGCATGCTGCCGAACATAGCCGGCGACCGAAAGCTTCCGAACATGGCCGACGGCCAGGAGCTTCGGAACATTACCGACGACCGAAATTTTCCGAACATAGCCGACGACCGAGAGCTTGGCGAACATGGCCGACGACCGAAAGCGTCGAACATAGCCGACGACCGAATGCTTCGGAACATGGCCGACGACCGAGAGCTTCCGAACATGACCGACGACCGAAATCTTCCGACCATGCGCGCACGCCCCTGACCACTACCGAGCATCAACGCCGCCATCTTGACTTACTCAAGAAGATCGACGAATTCAAATTTCCCGCCAAAAGTGGTGCAGATACGGCATCATATAACTATTGATATACTTTTACATTATAAAATTTTTTGAAATATACAGTATGTCTTAAAAAGTGTGGCACATAAAAGTTATATTTTTCTTATGGAACACCCTGTATTTTATTCAGTTTATTGATTGCCGTAAAAAATAAGGTATTTTTTCAGTAAAGGTTCCTATGCCCTACATACAGAGCAGTTCCTGAGTCACGTCGACTTTTTTAAAAATTAAAGTATTAAAAACTTCAATATCTTCTAATACAACAAATCATAACAAATTTACTTATGCCCAAATAGTTGGATATTAGATTAATGTATTCCATGATTAAATATTAAACATCTCTTTACAGGGTGTTCAGAATTTACAGGTTAATTATTAGATCATTCAATATGTAATATGATTTGTTGTATTAGAAGATGTTGAATTTTGTTTAATACTTTATATTTTAAAAAAAAGTCAACGTGACTCAGAACGCTCTGTATTTAGGCATAGGGAACCTTATTTTTACCCAATAGAAACAATATAACCTTTAATGGGCACACTTTTTAGTGACATACTGTATATTTCAAAATAATTTTAAAAATGTAAAATTTACCAACCTCTAAGCTATACTAAAATGACAAAACTTGTAAAACTTTTACTGTTTCGCTATAAATGTCCGTCGCGTTGGTAGTGATTCACCATGTATAGTATTTCCTCAGTGTCATAATACGTTCTAAAACAAAAACAATTTTCAATCATTTATGTTGCTATATTTTGTACACAACCTTGAGAAAGAAAATCTACACTATCAATACAACCTTGAAAATGAAAATAGTTCTTTTGGTAAACCAAACGATAATTATAGTTTGAATTATCTTGCTTTTAAATTACATTTTAATAGCTGATAAGAAAAACTAATTCTTTGTTTTACGATTACCGTTTATTCATGTTTTGTCCATAGTTTTCTTTTTCCGCGGGATTTACTATTGAGTTGTAATTGGCAGTTACCGTTTTAGATGTATATACGATATAGTATCTTTGCGATTTTTGTTTTCATAAATTCTGACTATAAAATAATTTGGTAAAAGTGTTCATCTTAATTAGGAAATGTGTACGGGATACTTTCAAACTACACTCACAGAACGCAGGTATTGACTATCTAATTAGAACCAAAACTACCCTCAATTTTTTGCATACATTTTGTTAGTTTTTTTTATTGATCACAATCAAAATTTTGATAGGTACACTCACGCTGTATCTTTAATTACACTACTCATTGTTTTGGTTATTATATAACCTGAAGAGTTACATATGCGAATTGATCTTTCAATTTGTTAAACTAAATATTATTATTTTTAATTTTATCTTGGTTTTCGGAAATTCTTTTCCAAATGATTGGTCTTATTATACATACAATTACTGTTGCTACACGAAGATGTTGAAACTTCACATCGGATATTCTAAAAATGACTTAACAGTATATACATATAGTAATATAAATGCAAAAAATGCGATAAAATTATGTTGTCACGTGCGTGATATGGAAATAAGTTGAAAATTTGTATGCACTATTTATCACCGCGCGGTATCTTGGTAAGATGAATCATTTATATTAAGTATAAAAGTAATGTTTCTCATTTTGGTGGAGAGATATTTTAGAATCGTTTTCACAATTTAAACAATTTTATTAAAATTCATATTGAATCCAGGGTCTAAAGTAAATAAACACATTACTTTATAAAAAGTTTACAAGCCAAAAAACTTTTCTACGTACATACTAAATTATACCATTTTTAAATACCTAATGTTTGTAATTACTGATTCAGATTATTGTATTGTATTTAACACCAATCACATATAACTTTTTATACATCACTCTGCAATCACGCGCGTGTGCTGTACAACGATAAAACGTCCTTACCATCTGTCAAAATGTGTCACATTTCTTTATATTCCACAGAATAGATTGATTAAAAAAAACTCATAACATTATCGTAATATGAATACAGAATCCGTGGCTATTATATTTTTGAATACAGTGTGCACAATGGCGGATTAACGTGCAATTCTTATGGAAATGGAACTTCATAAACAATTAACTACGATTATACCATTTCTATACGGTCCAAACCCGGAAGACGTTTTTTTACAATAACTCAGATCGCCGAAGCATCTATTCGTTAGTTCTTACAATAAAAAAGTATTTAAAATATAAACAAATTTAACCGGGCGCATCCGAGTAGCGTCCGATCTCTCTTATGACTAATGACAGCAAAAAAAAGTTTGTTTTTGAAATTGTTATTTAGAATGAAATGTTTTTAAAGAAAGAAATTGTAATAACTGTAACCTAGCAACCAACACCGTTCACCCCTGATCACATGAAAACAACTTAAATTGATTACGTGAAAAAATACCGCGTTGTCATCGTATTTTCTTTCAATATCGTGTGTTAGCAGTTCCATTACGTCCTTTACCAAGCAGTACTATTTCGGAACCGTATTCTTTCCTACATTGTCAACCCATAATGTGTCAAAAGAAATTAAAAAAATTGTACGTTCACGTATGCTACAGAACATATTTGCATAACAATCATTTCGATTCTTACTGTAAAACAAAGTATACAGTGACCGACCCTAAATATGTAAAAAGTGAGGTTAGATGACAAGATATTGAAAATGCCTAAGAGAAAAGTTGTTCAAAATTAGATTATACGTGTATGTGCAAATTTTCCGACTTTTCAAAATAACAGTTTTCCGGCATTTTTTCCGGAAATATTGAGAAAACAAAATTTGTTGCGTTTGATTTGCAAAACACAATAAAACCAACAAATAAACTTCACAATCCAGTAATTTTATTTATTAGTCTACCAATGGATGGTAAAGAACAAAAAACATGTTTTTTTTAGGACGGACTTTGTTGCAATGGCCTACAGAAAACAAAAGGTTGAAATTACAAATTTAGAATTATTTTAAAATAGTCCTAAATGATCAATCCTTCCATTCTAAACACAATTTAAACAATTTTTACAATATTGCCTGGATAATAAGCTCATACAAAACATACACAAAATTTCCGCAAAATGCCGGAAAACTGATATTTTGAAAAGTCGTTATTTTTTTGAAAATTTGCACACAGACGTATAATCTAATTCTGAACAACTATTCCCTTAGGCATTTTTCAATATCTTGTCATCTAACCTTCCTTTTTACATATTTTTTAAATTTGTCACCATGACAGTAGTCACATGACATTTGTTATTCGATATGCTGAATTCATTTGCCAAAAGAAATTTTCGGATATCTCAATTACAAAAATGTTTCCCATTTGATGCAAACTCTTTGCCGGTCACTGTACAAAATTATCAATAAATAAATAAATTTATAAGGAATATGATAAATACATAAACACATTAGAAAATTACGTTGTTTATTAGAATCTTCATCAACAATAGGACGATTCGTCAAAACCTTACTGAGTTAAATTGAAGATCATTTGAAGGTTTATGCATTAACAGTGGAGGATAGGTAACTTCGGCCTTCTAAAAGACATCTGTTCAATGGCAAATAAATTACCAGAAAGGGATGGTACTATTTAGATGTTTTCGAAAAACTCGAAATCTGCAGTTAACATCTGATTTTTAGATGTTATAAATAAAAACACAATCATAAAAAATATATCACTGATCCTTCCAAAATCTATAATATATGAATGAATTTAATATCCAATCTATACCCAAAAAATGCCATAGATCAACCATCGCACATAAAGGACGTAAGCAAGTGGAGGTTTTCACCGGCGCTAAAAGAGAAGATATTTATCTATTACCTTCTGCTTAGATACAACTGGATCGTACATTCCACGACAGATGATCATTCCAATAAAACGTGCAGGACTAAACGAAATTCATAGGATACGTACGCTCTGTCTTCAAAATTGCAAATTTTGAAACTTTCGTTACATTTTTAGAATTCTACCAAAAGCACTGTCATTCAGTCTGCCATTATTAAACGATAGTGTCCTTTTCACCTACGAAATGCAGCTTTTGAATGTAGTCAAATTTAGCTCATTTTAAATTTATTATAATCAGCTAAAAGAGTATTTATCCTTTTGGATAAAGTTTACATTAACAACCTATGCGTTGTCTTTAAAAAAAAACCTTTTTTCGTTAAAACCAAACATATTCAGAAACTTGCGATTCAAAAGATGTTTAATACAAAGAGATCTTTAGGGAATTATTACTTAACCCTTAATCAATACAATCCCGAAAACGAGAATAAAATAAATGACTTCGGTACCTAGTGGAATATCTTTCGACCAGGTCAATATCGTGCCCAAAACATGTAGCACCGACCAAGACGGTTGGGGCCAATATAATTCACATGTTAGAGATAAAGAAAAAACTGGGGACTGGGGAATGAAGATTAAAACCAGCTCTAAAAATTGTATTTACCCACATACTTATACACAAAACTATGAAAATATCAAGACAAAGTCAACTGCAGAACTATGGGTAGGAGTCTAAGAAGCCGAAATAAGTTCGAAATTTATGTTATCTCTTCTTCTTCTTCGGAAAACTTTTCAACCAATCAAGAAACTTATGAGTTATTTTACCACAATCAAATTTAACAATATTTTTTGTGTGTATATGAACCAAAATATTTTAATAAGCATTTTGCGAAAATAGGCAGCAACAGTTAATAGTTTACATGAGAAAGCTAATTTTGTTTTAGTTTTTAGTGCTTGTATTATGTTGAAATCAACTGCTTCATTTATACATCGTGTTCAGAAATGATTGACGAGCATTTGAATATGGTGTTCACTTGATAAATTTTAAAAGTTGGTACTAAGTATTGACCTCCAGTCACAGCGTATAGGCTGTATAATTGATCATAAAATGAATAATAAGTAAAATGTGTGTCTTGCGACATTCGTATAAACATTCACACGTGTGAATAGTATAAACTAAGAAAATGCCAACAGTTAACTGTAACGGCATGTGTGTGTTAAAGTGCAAAGCGCTATATAAGCGATAGCTTTAATGCTTGTACACACGTTGCCGATAAAGCCAAGTATAACTTATACAGAAGCAGACACGCAACAAAAGAACACCTGATACAGCATTTCGCTCTTATTGTGAGCTCATCAGAGGTGTGAATGAATAATGAATAATATTTCACCTAACACACTTTTAAATATTTATAAAAATTTAAAGCGGTCCAAATGTAAGATTTTTCTTGCAAGCTTTCTGACATGTTTAAGCAACATGTTTGTTTTATGTGATAATTTTTGTCGTGAATTTTTCAAACATTGCTTGTCACGGTGTGTACAAGTACGAGAATTATTAATATTACTTTTAGGTAATTTCTTTTCTAAATATTCTCGATGATGTTATTGTATGTATTGGACCTTGTATTTTTTTGTGTTTCGTATATTTGATTAGTTCTGTCTGCAACGCTTGTTCTTTTCCACACTGTTAATCTCGCATTCATTTATTGTAGCTTTCTGATACTGTTAATTATATTCTCATTCTCCCACTTATTCTTGAACGGCCCACTAACTGTTTGGGGTTTTTGGCAGATCTTCTATAATTTTTTTAATGTGCACATACTTCGTTGCACTTGATGCAACACGTTGAATGACTAACAAAATTATTTTACTGAAATGTATCGAATTAACTGGTTATTATGCTGTTAACCAGCATATTTTTAAGGGTCACCGAAAGAGTTCTCATCTTATTCATATATGTGCAAATGTCTATTGTTGACAGAAAAATTTTTTCTTGAAATACCCCATTATACAGCGTCATCCCCAAAGTCCGCACCAAATAGGAAACTTCTTTATTATGGGTTTTTCGATAAAAAGTTATTCTTTATAAAAGTTTGTGCATCCTCTAAAGCTAAAAATGCACTAACACAATGTGGCGAAAGACACGTAATATACTAGGTGCATTCGAAAATTTGATTTTGAATCAAGAGTAAAGTGTCCTTATTTCAGTAAATATCAAAAAATTTATTTGAAACAGTTGTTTTTCGTTAAAAAAAAAACATCAGGATTTGAAGTCATGGACATCATACTGAGATGTAATTTAATTTTGATGTTTAGTGCCTCAATATTATTGAAAATGATATTTTGTTAAGATACTGACTTGGTTTGAGTACTTTTTAGTGTCAACAAAAATCAAAAGAACTTTGCACCAAAATTTTGAATTTTTTTCAAATGAATAAAAAAATTGACCATATTTAGCACAATAATTGGGCAATTTGTAAATTACAAGCTCTTTTAAATAAACTGTTGTATATAAAATATCGTTTAATTATCATTTAAAGTAAATCTTTTTTCTTATAGCCACCATTTAAAAAAAATTGGAAAAAATTAAAATTTTACCTAGATGGCCATGACTTCAGATCTTGGTGTATTTTTTAATGATGAACTTCTTCAAATAAAATTTTTGATATTTACTGAAGTAAGGGCACTGTACTCTTGACTCAAAATCAAATTTTCGAATGCACCTTGTATATTAAGCGTCCTTCTCCACATGTTGTTAGTGCTTTTTTAGTTTTAAGGGATGCACAAACTTTTATACAAAATAACTTTTTATCGAAAAACCCATTTGGTGCGGACTTTGGGGATGACCCTGTATTATTTTATGTGATTTTAACTAAATTTTATTTGTATGTGCGTTTTGTTATGACACTTATGTAGTTATCAGTGGGATTATTTTTTTTTAAATAAATTTTACTCTGCGAGAGCGCTTAAATAGTTCCAGGCTTCTTCAACATATTGAAACATATATGTTTTCGTTGGTATCATATATTTTCTTCATTATTGCTAGCATCCAACTGCATAGTGAATGCATTCAACTTTTTTTATTCCGAGTCTTCAAGCATATGAAGGGTTGATATTGCAAAGGAGTCTCCATCTACATTATTTTGGTACACATAATGCCTTGTTCTGCAAACAACCATTTCACACCCTCCGTGATAATGTCACTTTCCATGGCTGATTTATTCCAATTTGCATTGCATATGTGGTTTTTTTCTTGTGGTATTTGTTGATTACCTGGCTTTGACAGTTTCCATGTGATACAAAATTAATTTCTATGGTTTGCAAATATTTTTTAACACAATAAGACCATTTACCTAACAATTACGATATTACATCGGTGTCCGGTTTTGGAAATATTTCCTTCCCTAATAGAAACCTGCTTCTCTTCTTCTGTATTTGTCTGCAATATATCTTATTTCTACATTTTTAAAAATCTTTCGTACCTGTTGAACATACCGTGTGTCTCTGGCAAGACGCAACATATATGAATTTCACTATAGAAAAAAATTGAATTGATCCACTAAGGCTATGAAATTTTCGTATTGACGTATACGTTACAATTGATTGTTATTGCGTGCTCCTTATTGTAATATTCTCTAATTTAATTTTTGAAAATGAGTGTGTATACAATCCCTGAGAAAGTTCAAATGGTTAAGGGGGTATACAGAGGTGAAAGCTATAGAAACACTTCTGCTTTGTTTGCTGCACTTTTTCGGAATCAGCAGAGAAACCGCAGTGTACACAAGCGTCCGAAGCAGGTTCAACAAAACCAGAAGATGGACAACGATGAAGAAATCAATGTACTCGGTGCTGTGCAACTTAACCCTAATATTAGTATTCGACAACTAAGTATCGACTGTGGTGTAATTAGGTGTCGAGTTCATAAAATTTGAAAAGCATAAACCGATGCTGACAAAAGGCAAGAATTTTGTGAAACATTAATGGAGATACGCAATAATGATATGAATTTTGTTAAGAATATTTGCTTCATCGATGAATGTTCGTTCATTCTCAATGTAGTTTGTGGTATCAGCATGATGGGTGACCAGCACATAATGCGAATCAAATAAAACAACTTTTTAAATGAAGCACTTCCTAGAACCTGGATTGGAAGAGGTGAGAAAGTTACTTGGCCACCAAGATCACCAGGCTTGTCCCCCAACGACTTCTTTTTACGGCCTTACATATCTTCGAAGGTTTATACCGACAGAACCCACGACACAATTGAGTCTTTAAAAGATAAAATTGTGGAAGTTTGCTTTCAATATACCAGCAAATATGATTGCAAATGTGCAACGAAACTTCTATTGGGGGCACTGTTTAGCAGTAAATGGACAGCATTTTGAACAGTTGCTAGAAGTCAAGCACTTCGCATGTTATACCAATTAGCTTTCACTTCTGTATATCCACAAACAAATCGGTCCTTTTCAGGACCACTAACACATTTATAGAAAAGAATTTTTAATACGATGTAATTAAAACTTAAAATGATAATCACTTTTAATAAAAAACCGTATTTGAAATTACATTTCTTACAATTGTTCTTGGATGGTTTTAAAATAATAATCTTGTTATCTTGTTTGTTGACTCCTGGATTCTAGTAAAACCTGAAATAGAAAGTCAAAAGAGAAATAGCAAATTAAATAATTTAAAGCACAAACCTTTACGCTCTCATTATTCATAACATTAAAAACCTTAATCGGGCATTTTCTAAAAATCTTCATTAATCCCATAAGTTTCAAATAATTGTTTACGTTCAAGAAGCTAAAAATGTATAACATCGTAAAATTCTGGGTTATACTTTACTTCAATGATTCCGAATAAAGTCCTTAGAACACCAACTTCTGTTTATCGGTAGAGACCTGTGGTAGAAACAAACTACTCGATCCATACTAATCGAAATATCCGTCTTATCCATAATAACTGTATTGACTTAAAATAAACTTTTAAGCTTTAGAATACCTGCATATTCTTGCAAGATGCAAGTATTATGTCTAATAGTTTACACACAGGTCTACAATACAAAAAAACGACTCATTTAACCTCAAATTCAATACGAACAGGTTTTATGCAAATGTATTTCATTATGATTGCTTCAATAGCTTCAATAGAATTTACGTAAAATCACAAAATACTAAATACTTACTTTTACAAACTTAAGGTTGGTTTATGCAGCTTCATTTAATTTAACATTAGTGTAACGTAACTAATGTAATTTAATGTAAAGTAAGATAAAAAGGTTGCGTTTATGGAACGTCATTTGTTAATGTAATTTAAGAAAAGTGGGAATGCTTGTTATTTGCTGTCGCACTTGAGCTGTAATTGTGTGGTGTAGGTAGAAAAAAGAACGAGATTGAAAGTATAGGGTGGTATAGGTAGCTGCCGTTACAAAAGGTTGGCATCACTGACTGTGTCAGCTGTTTTTCGCGCAACCGCAAATATGGTTTTCGTTTAATTTAACGTAAAAGATAAAAGTTAACCAACTCTTACGTTACGTTAAATTTCTTGCATGTTCTTAAGTTACGCTAAATGACAGCATAAACGTGCGTATCTGAATTCCACAATTTATCTCCTTAAATGTTAAGTTACGTTACGTTACACTAAATGTTAAATTAAATGAAGCTGCATAAACCAGCCTTTAAGGAATAATATTTACATTTGAAGGAAGATTAGACGTTCTACACTTGCTCTCTTTCTAACTTCAACAAAATGCCGTAACGTATAGGGTACATAACAATCGAAATTTTCATAGCAATAGGAGATCAAATCAAATTTTTTCTATAGTAAAAATCCTATGTTGCGTCTTGCCAGAGACACACGGTATATGGCGTTTGCAATACTGTACAAAATTCCTCTGCTTGAGAAAAAATCCTATGCCACTACTGAGCCATGCCTACAAGCATCGTTATTTACAGAAGTTGTATCAGCAATATAAAGTTACATCAAACAAATAATGTATATTTTCCGCCAGTTCACCCACAATACATCAAGTACTGCTGTCTCGCTCCAAATTTTGGACATTCTCTACAAATTTTGCAGTATCAACGACTGTTACTTTGCGGTCTCGTACAGCTGTTCTTCTCTTCTATCTTCTACATACAAATTTTATTCATTCTCCCAAATTCTGTATCTCACATTTTTCAAGAGGAGAATCTTCCGTTAATTTTATTTTGTTAAGGTTGTAAAAAATCAATTATGAAATTAAATTTATTTCTTTTTAAAATTAACATATTAAAAAAAATAACAAAATAAATATTGAAACATCAAAACTTTAATACCTTCTTCCTTTCAAATTTTTATAACTTATTATAACTTTAACAACTTTTCTTTTCATTCTTCTAGCCATATCTTTATTTCTACCATGTTTTTCCTCAGTAATAAGTACCTACTTTGGAATTCTGTCCACTATTAAATCCTTGAACTTGTAGTTATATATTTTCCTTGTGTAATACTAACTCTTCTTTGCTGAATCTGGTTACTTTGTTTCTTGTTACTGTCTCTTTATTCCATCTTTTCTCCTTCTTTTATTTCCTCTCTTGCGTATCCTCCCCCTGTGATAATATGCTTTTCTATTTTCCCCCTCTTCTACCTCTATACAACATTCGTACAATAATTCGTTTTCTTTCTTGCTTTCGATCCTCTCCTCCAGTCGCAATGCCCTCTTCCTGATTGAATACTCATCTTTTCTAATTTTATCTAATCATCTAATAGATATCCTAGAGTTTATATATCCAAGCCTAACGTCCATCTCTGGTATTTTGCTTGTATCCAGAAAAACGCCTATGTTCGATATTTTTTCGAAAGCTCTTCTGACCTTTTCTCTAATATTTTTTCATGTCTTATTCCATTATTCAGCCATTCGTGCCTTTTGCTCTTCCCCCGTATGTTTCTTCTTCTTCTTTTTATTTACAAATTTCCATGCTTGCCCTTTTATAGTTCTTATAGTTCAACGTTACTTTTTTATACACTCAATATCTATTTATTTTTTCTTCTATTTTCTTCTCCCTCTTCTCATTTTTGTTTGCTTCCTCACACTCTCCGTTCCACCATCCCGCTCTTCCTCCCACTATTTTATTTGTTTTTCTGAATCTTCTCTTTCTACTGCTTTCTACTATTCTCCTTATCTTCTCTTCCAACTCTTCTGATGTTTCTTGTTTTTCCTCCAATTTTGTTTATGTCTTTCTGCATTTTCTTTAGTCCAAATTTTTTTTCTCCACTTCTTTTCAATCTCTTTTAACCACTACATTTCCTATTATACTCATTTACACGTCTTCATTAGTTTCTTTAGTTAATCAATTACTGATTCTCTTATTTCACTTATACCGGATGTTGATTCGACCGCTAGATAATAGCATATACAATAATTTACATGTAAAATGCTATTAACGAACATCGAATCAACACCCTTTATATGCATATTCCCCTACTTCCATAAGATGCACATTTCCTTTTAAGTAAAAAAATATTTATTATAAAAATATATAAAATATCTAGGGTAACTATATTATAAATATGATTTATAAACATTTTAAAATTAAATTAATCGACATTCCAGGTAAATAAACACAATTAGTTTAAGTCTGTTTTATGGACTCGTTAATTAAAAAAATAATTTATTATACAAACTTCCAGGGCTATTTCGGATTCGATCGAGGAATCCAGGCTGGTCACAAACTCTTCGTGAAATCCTAAAACAAATTGATCAACACGTACAACAGTAGCTTATGTACTGTAGCAAACCACCAAATCACATACATATACGTAAAGCACATTAAAATCTCTTAATGTATTTCCTGTTCAACGTACATTATAAAGATCCTACAGGTCGCCCTTCTTAATTAAAATTAAAAATGTTAATTGACACCTAAACCACGAATGCATCCACGATGTAAAACAGAATAGAATGGCGGTATATTAGCCCCAATTGGTATGTGGCACCTTGAAGGTGTAGGAGTTTTCCATACATGAAACAGCTTCCAACCGTTTATTTTCAGTTCCTCAATCTTCTCCGTGCCCCCCAAAACGGTACGTAAGCAACAACGATACGCAAGCAATAGGTAGAAGATATAGCCTTCCTGGGTATAACAATTTTACAAATATGCTACTTCTTAGCGTATATAAACGATGAAGAGAAAGCTCACCTGCCGTCTTATACAACGGAAAAACATACGTATTTAATAAAATATAGTTCGATGAACATTAATAATTTTTAAAGCAGCCTTGTAAGAATGACGCCCATTTCAACAGTAACCGGAAAACCCAAACGAAAATTTCGTACGGAATTATAGTTATTTCAACGTTATATAGAGATTAGACGAATATTTACTACATACAGGGTGATGCGCAATTAAGTATAAATTGACAACGGAATAGAATGCAATTACAACGTTACAAGCATTACGTGACTGTAATGTATCGGTAACAAATATATTAGATCATCTAATAATTTAGCTTTTTGGTTACAGAATAGTCTCAATTAAATATATTTTTAAATTATTTTATTACTAGTTTGTATGTGCCACTTGGAACAGTTCAGTAATCAATGCAAAATAATATGATAATTTTGTAATTGTAAGGATTTTGTCATATTACGTCGCAAACACATGCAAATAAAATTGTTTTTTCTACTCAGTATTGTAATTCCTTTGTTAGAGTTTACCAATATGTATTCCTAATGAATGCCATAGCTAAAAGTCGAACATAAATTTAGCAAATTTGAGAATTATAATCTACTTACCATTATGGTGGTCGTAGAAAAAATAGTGTATGCGATACGCATGCAATGGCTATTAAGGCACTCTGCAACGTTAATAGCTATCATTACTTGCTCAATGCATAATATTCTATTATTCAGTTAAAATGATGTGCAAGTACTTACTACACTATTATCTAACCATAATGTAATAAAAACATACTTTTATAGAATTTAATTATTACAATGGTTGAGATTATAAGGTGGTTCCTTCTTGAAAAATTATGTTTCACGGTAGATTACTTCCAATTGAAACATTTTTAGTAGGTCTTTGTTAGCTTTCAGACAATGGAAAAGAGTTAAAAAAGTGGCGCTTTTTAGAAGAAATGTGAACAAATGTGTTACCGACGTTTTACGTACTGAAGAAAGCCAAGTTCGTCATCCACGTCAACTGTCATATTTGATGATTCAAATCAGGACACATGGAGTGCAGAACTGTAAATTAGTTCGGGTAATAACGATTATTATGATAGTCATCAGGGATCAGATGTGGACAGGTCATAAATTTCAAAATATAAATCCAAAGCTTCTGAATATATTAATTTAGGATCCGAGAACGTTATTAAAACCTGCCACACAGTCTTAGGTGACAAAGTGGAAAAGCAAGTTTTATTAGAGGGAACCACTAAAACTAGCGTTTCGCAGAATTCTACCGCGCATGTGCTAATAAACGTGAATGAACGTGTTCAATTTTTGACAGAAAAATTGGAAAAAATCGATAGGTTGTAGAAAAAAAACATTTAAATAACTCTTTTCTAAAATGTTACATAATTTATTATTGACCTTAAAATTCGGGGTAAAGATAGTTTAACAGTGAACTTAAGCTATTGGAAAGACAAATGTGTTAATATACTGTTTTGACGGAGCGTAGGTATCTGTTTCTATCTTGTTTCCTCGAACTAAATGATGCGCGCTTTCGGTTCTCTGTTCTTTAAACCAATGGTTCAGTTAAGAGTAAAACTCGAAATGCTCAAAAAAAGAGGAAAAAGAAAAATGCGTTTTAGATATAAAATTTCCAATAAATTTATTTCATAACTTTTTGTAGGAATAACTTATATTGTTGGAGATACTGTTAAAACAATTAGCGTCACGTGATTTTCATATCTCAGTAACTACTTACCAGATCAAAAAAAATGTTTAAACAAAAGTTGCGTGCAAGCAATTTTGATTTGACGAAAAAAATGTGTAAAATAAATGTTTTTGCAAATATTCCAAGAATTCCAAAATCTATGTACGTTAACTGCCCTTTTGGCTCAATCGATTATGCTCAAAATCTAATCAGATCTGCAATAAGCCCTATATGCAAAGTTTTATAAAAATCGAACTGGTGGTTTTCTTGATACCTTGTTCACATACCGACGGACGACCGGTTAGCCTGTAGACAATTTTTTTTGCTTCTGTGAAAGTTTATATGCTATTGTCACAATAGTAGCATAACAAAATTCTAAGCTTATTATTTTAAGTACAGCCAATGAACACATTTATGAATGTGAATGTTTTGTAAAAAGTATTGTAAACACATTTGTAGGGATGTTATAAAACGCGCCATACTAAAATAATTTGGGATTCTGCAGAACTTGAAGCAGATAATCATACTTTCGAATGACAAGAGCCGGATTAAAAGCGAATTCTAATTTTAGAAAGTGAAGCACATGTAATGACCTCAAGAAAAATTGTTTTTTTTTTTGTTTTTTGAGAAGTCCAATCAGCGCATGTATAAATTAAGCTATAAAATTGACAATATTTAGAATTGGGAGGAACATTGCAAGAAGATTCTCGGAAGAATAGAGGAAAACACAAGAGAAGATGTATGTGAAAAAGAGGAGAAGTAGGGAAGGGGAATTAAAATTGGAAGTGGAAGAAGCAATAAAAAAGTGCCTCTAATAGTGAAAGGCAGGGGGCACGGATGGGACTCGAGAGAAGCAGTGGAAAGGGTATGGAGAGAGAAAGGATTTCCATGGTAGTGGAGAAAGGTAACATGCCCGATCTATGAGGGAGGGAATAGGAGGGAAGCAAACATTTTTAGAGGAGTATAAAATCTATGGGGAAATACTCAGGAAAAGATTGGTAGAAGAAATTGAAAAGAAAAAGATGGCAAACTGGAAGGAGGGATTCAGAAAAGGAGGGGAACGCTAGACAACATATACATATTAAAGCACCTGGTGAATAGACAGATACAAACAAAGGGTGGCAAAATGTATGCAGAATTTATAGATTTGAAGAGAAAAAGAATAAACGATAACACAGTGGGAGCGACAGAAGGGAGTTATGAGGAAACTTTTGCAGGACAATGAATGAATTCAGAACAAGGAGGATTAAGACAGAGACATCCAATGAGTCCGTGTTCGTTTGTTTTGTACATAAGGGATATGGAGGAAGAATTGGAAAGTCAAGTGATGGGAATTGTAGGGAAGGAGGAAAGTTTGAGTACGTGCGTACGCGGATGACAAGTGGCGGTGGAAACAAAAGAGCAGAAAATGAAGGGGATGATAAAAAGTGATAAGGAAATATCTAATGGAGAAAAAAGTTAGAGGTAAATGTGGAGAAGTCGAAGATTATGGAGTTGAAGAAAAAAGGAAGAGAAAAAAAAGTAAAATGGTGGTGGGGAGAAAAACAATTACAGAAAGTGGACAAATGTTGTAGGTATTTGAATATATACAGGGTGGGGCACTAACAACGAATTATTCTGTAACATTAAAACGACAAATAATGATTAAAAATCTTAAGGCATACATATCGAGATTATTTGTGACCACATTTTAAAAATTATTTGGATTGTAGATTGATTCTAGAAACCGTACCATATTAAAGTTGAGTTATTTTAAATAGAACACTCGGTATTTTTTCTATTTTAATTTTACGATAAAATAATGCCTTTAACATATCCCTATACATACTTCACTCCCGTTTCGGAGTTAAATCGATTTTACCTGATTTGCAGTCCCTCCAAAACATTCAATAACTTCAAGATAAGTAAGAACAAGCAACTTTCACTTATTATAAGATTTCAACATCTTTTTTGCAATATTTACTATTATGTTATGATGTACAGGGTGTTTTAATACTACCGCATAACACTAACGACTTCAAACTTAAATAACTTGCTTAACTTAAATTAAATACTATGCATTTTGGTAGCCTGTTGATTGAACTAATTACCTTTCGAACGGTATTAGGTTACGAACCCCTAACTCTGATAGTTTTCTAGATATTTTAAAATTTGCTAGATTAACAATTTGCTATTTACTGGAATCTATCCGATATCCGTAAAGTGAACATTGTCTTTTAACCATTTTAATGTATAGGTTTTAAATATTTACCTTAAAAAAAATTTATTATTTTTCAGAAAAAATAAAAGAAATGTGCTTATGACTAGTATCCCGGACTCTAGTTAGTCGAATCACTTTGACCGGTTACTGATGTTTAACAACAGCAACCGTTATTTGGTCCATCATAATTCGGCACACTGTAAACATCGACAAACTTTAACCGTGCGTGATTCAACTCACACTTAGAGCCCGGGATAAGTCATAAACACATTTCTGTTATTTTGTTCTAAAAAATTATTTTAAGATTAATATTTAAATCTGAATTATTATGGATTTCTCAACAGGTAACTTTCCAGTAAATCGCAAATTGTTAAATTAGCAAATTTTAAGATTTCTCGAAAACTATCAGAGTTAGGGGTTGGTAACCCTAATACCGACTGAAAGGTAATTAGTTCCAGCTTTCAACAGGCTACACAAATACAGGTTGTTCCATTTAAGTTAAGCAAGTTATTTAAGTTTTAAGTGATTGGTGTTATGCGGTAGTATTAAAAACACCCTGTGCATCATAACATAAAAGTAAATATTGCAAAGGATGTTAACATCTCTTTGTAAGGTGGAGTAAGTCAAAGTTGCTTGTTCTTACTTATCTTAAAGTTATTGTATTTTTTTGGAGAGTCTGCAAATCAAAATCAGTTTATCTTAGAAACGGAAGTAAGTAGGCATAGGGACATGTTAAAGAACATACATTATTTTTTTATCGTACAATTCAAAAATATAAAAAATACAGGGTGTTCTATTTAAAATAACCCAACTTTGATATCGTACGTGTTTCTGGCGCACCCTGTACAATCCAAAATTATTTTTAAAATGTAGTCTGATATAATCTCCATTTATGTATGCCTTAAGATTTTTACATTATTTGTCGTTTAATACTACGGAATAATTTATTGGTAGTGCCCCACCCTGTATGATAAACATGACAACAAGGATAAATAGAACATAAAGTAAATAAGATAGTAAAACAGATGTGGGGATAGGAGAAAGAATATTTGGGAATGACCTATAGAAAAGATGATGGCTGATTTGATAGAATAGTCAGAGGAGTAATGACATATGGAGCGGAGATATGGGAATTGAGAATAAAGGAGGTAGAGGGAATTCAACAGAAATACTGAAAGTGGACACTTGGACTAGAGAGAGAGATGGATGTATAATGGAAGAAGAGGTAAAACTGGAAAGGTTAATGATTCAGACAGGTAGAAAAGCCCAGAAGGAAAGTACAATGAGAAGTTTGTGTCCTAACAGCAACAACTTTGTTTTTAAAGAAAATCCCCCGCACTTATGTCCCTATTCTAAATATGAATGTCTAATACATTTATAACTTTTAGAGAAAGTTTAAAGTATAACCATTATTGTTTCCACAATATACATGGTGTCCCAGAGATCACTCCCCAGGCTTGTATTTCCGTTATTTTTTTATTTTATTTTTTTTTTAATTTTTTAGATGAGATTAAATTCTCTATAAGATAAGTAAATACAATTTTCAAATTCTGGACTTTATAATGGTAGCGATATTCAACTTTTTTTTCAAATAGCATAATATTTTTTTTTTAAAAATATTTTTTATTCTTTTTACAACCATATAAAAAAATATGGGTCGTACAGAAGAATTTTTGTTAGAAAAATACGTTTAATAGTTGAAGGTAGGTTTGTCATGAAAAAGTGGAAGTGGAAGAGTAGCAATATTCACTTCATGGCTGCATGAATGATTTTCGTGAAGTATACCTCGATTTAGTGTTCGATTACTAAAATTGTAACTAAATCTGTGCAGTTATTTAAAGAATGCCGGTCCTAAAAGTTGAAGTGGATCACCCTTAGTCGAACAGAGGTAACATCATATAGATTATGGATAAATAACCAAAACTTTGTTCTCGACAAATAAATTTATCAACTCCAACAATCCTAAAAAGCATTTACACCGTCACTGCAAATACATGAATTAATAAGAAAAAATTTGAAGAGAAGAGAAAATGCTATCAGAATGGGAAAAATAGACTAATAAATACCAAAGAAAAGAAACCTGGAACACTGTAACAAATACAGAGGAATTACTTTGTTAAATACAGCCTATAAGATATTCACACTATTACTCAGAAAGGAACTACAACATACATAGAAAATGAAATTGGTGGCTATCAGATAGGGTTTAGATCGGGAATATCAACAATGGAGCAATATACACATAATGCACATAACCGAACAAATACAAAATGAAGATCCACCAAAATTCAAAAGGTGTACGGAAATGACTATGAAAACTCCAAAAGCAATGATAAGAATAATTGACAGACAGACAGAAGCATTCAACATCAACAAAAGGGTCAAACAAAGCGACGCACTATCAGCAACGATGTTTAACATAGCATTAGAAGAAGTAAACAAAGAAGCAAAAATACAGCTTATGAAAAAGGAAGTAAATGATACAAGACTCAGAATAAATGAAAAGAAAACAAATGCATCAAAAAACAAAGAGAAACATGGACGAAAATAAGGAAGTACATACGAGAAAACACAAATTTGAGAAAGCGTCCATTTTTTTTTTTTGACCTGTTAATGACGAGGAAGCTCGAGCAACTGTTCAAAGAAGTTTTAATAGCAGTCCAGATCTCTCTACGGTTCTAAAGCAATCACTGACGCTAACAGTAGGCAGTATTTTATTTGGATAAGAAAGTAGTCAAATCTCTAGTATTTTGAATTGATCTCCAATTGTACTACAATCCTCGACATTCATTTCTGTTTTAAATGTCCATTTTCTTGAGGTGGCGCCAATTTAATCGTATTGTTAGCTTTTTGGATCAACAGGCTCTACTTAAGATTTTTAATGAACTAGCTGTAAGTATTTTATCTATCAATACTAACAGAAACAGTAAGACTCTTTTGACTTTATAACCTTTATCCGGGTCGGATTTGTAAAGTCGTCACTTATATGCAATATTAAACTCAGTCGTGCCTACTGCTACGGATTTATGGTACCTTAATTATTAAGGTTACGTTATAAGAACTAATGTGAACCGTAACATGTTTTTTCTCTATATGTATTTACTTTTATTGTTATAGTACTTATCATATCAAGAGGGAAAAATCTAGTAAATTGTTCACTTTTATCTGTGATTTAATCGAATTGCGACACTTAACTCGTTTCTTTACTTTGTAATAAGATAATTCAATTGTTAATAGTTATTTATTTATTTATTTGCTCTGTAGCAAAACACTAACGTGCCTATTTGTAAATGTGTAATTAGGCCAACAGTTTTGTGTGCAACTGAAACAATGTACCCAACAAATAATCCAATAAATATACACAAAATTTTCTCAAAATCTAGAAAAAAATAAGGAAAAATTTGGATTTTTTGAACTATAGTACTATTAGTAAAGCAAATTTTCTCCACGCAAAGTGACCTGTGTACATCTGTATTTACCTGTTATTATTTTTAATGTAACTTTTAAAATGAAAATGCAAAAAAATCCAACAAATGTTATATCTAAGATCTTACGTTACAACTTTTATTTGAAACATTTTATAATATCTTCATTTTTTACAGAGGTAAAGCGGATTTTAATAGATCTAATTGTACAGGTGCGGTGAAGGTTATTACGTATTTTAACACAAAAAATGAACATAGAGAAAAGTTTTTTAAATAAAAGTTATAACTAAGTGTAAAGCTAAAACTTTCAGAAGACGCATTTTATAAGACGTGTACAGTCGCTAAAATGCCTTCTGAAACGAATTCTTTATACGATTTTTTCTATGTTGGGCTTTTCAGATTGATTTTAAAATAAATTTAGGGAATTTTCAAGTGTAATTGCTAAGGTGGCAATATTTTCATTAAACTTTGGTTTAAATGCTAGTTTAAGGTTAATTACTACTTTTATCATATGTTTCATTAAAAAAAAATGGGTGGAAATAAAAATAAGTAGATAAATAAATCTACTGAACATTAATTATGATTTAAATTAATGCACACCGAACGTAATGACAGCTTGGACGTTATCAGTGTTACCACCGTTCGGAATAAAAATTGTTCTATTTCTATAAAAGAACTCAAATTTCTATAAAGAACTCATTTGGGTGTTTTTATAGCTCTGTAAGCTTGACAAAATAGAAAAAAATGTTTTTGATATTTTAATAATTTACCTATGTGAAGTTAGCCATAAAATCCAGCCATAAAAATGAATTTTTCTTTAAAAAATATTAGCATTTTTATTCTTTAATATATTGTTTCTAATTATAAAAACTATTTATTGCTGAATTTGCCTAAAAATTCACTCCATGCAAGACGTTCAAATTCACCTTCGAACATCCACTAATAATTGTAGCGCGCAGCCATCACTTTGAGATCAAATATTTTCGTTTTAAAAAATATTAGCAATTTTGTTCTTCTATATGTTGTTTATAATTATAAAAACTATTTATTGTTGAATTTGCCTAAAAATTGATCCACGGCAAAACGTTCAAATTCACCTTCGAACGTTCACACTTATATACTTAATGTAGGGCGTAGCCATCACTTTGAAATCAAATATTTTCGTTTTAAAAAATATTATCATTTTTATTCTATGATATGTTGTTTATAATTATAAGAACTAGTTACTGCTAAATTTGCATAAAAATTGATCCACGCCAACACGTTCAAATTCACCTTCGAACGTTCATTACATATGTACTTAATGTATCGCGTAGCTATCACTTTGAAATCAAATATTTTCTTTTTAAAAATATTAGCATTTGTATTTCATATGTTGTTTATAATTATATAAACTATTTATTGTTGAATTTGTCTAAAAATTGATCCACCCCAATACGTTCAAATTCACTCTCGAACATACTAAACAAATGTTAAAATAAGAATTTTTGTGTTGATTAATTATTGTTTTAGTAGTTATAAACATTTAAGTCAATATAGATATAGTTACATAGCGTTACAAAAAATAAATTTTTATGGCTGGATTTGTGGCTAACTTCACATATAGCCTATTTAAAGACTAAACTATTGTTAGAAGGGACGTTACAAACTAGCATTATATTAATATTTTTTTTAATTCAAAATGGAGGTAAAATGTTTTAGACTTAATTTTTTAATTTTTTTTACTGTTTTTTTTTTTTTTTTTTTTTTAAATAATTTTTTTAAAAAATATATAAGGTGACACAGGAAAGTGGGTACAGTCAATATCTTTTTTTCCTATTGAAGATAAAAATTTGAAATTTGGAGCGTTTACTAAAGACGACCTTTTGAGTTTAATGGGATAAAAATGATTGTTGTGTCACTTCCGGTTAAACCGGAAGTGACCCAAATTTTGGATTTTAAATAGGACACCCGGTATTTTTGACATTTTCGGAATCAGCGGATCATTTTACACACGATTTGACTATTTTTGAAAAATTTTTCGCAAAAAAAAATTTTTTTAAATTAATTTTTAGGAAAAAAAATTAAACGCCGCCTATGGTCAAAACTCATTAAGAACCTTCTAGTTATGCCTAGAAAAATTAGAAACCGCAATTTTTTAGCACGTGAATTAAGTTATACCTCTTTAAAGTTTCCTAAATCACTTTTATCAAATTTACTCAATTTTTTCAAATGTAAACATGCCGGGTACATCAGACAGGAGTAAAGACGATTTTTTTCCAATTTTTGACACCAAATTTTTGAAAATCGGCCGAGAAATAACATCACAGTAAAAAAAATAAAAAATCTAAGGTATGCAATCATCATAAAATAATTCCTAGAAAAAATAGCAACCTTTGGATTGTAAATTCTTTTTAAAAATATTCTGTGGCTCTGAAAAGAACCGTTTTGTGTTGGCATAAACCGTTTACAGCAATTGTTCGAAGTGACCACCATTTTGAGCAAGACATTCCCTGACTCTTCTGATATTGTTTTCTGCTACTCCTTCCAACATTTCTGGAGTGACGGCGTTAAATGCATTTAAAATGCGTTCTTCCAATTCAGCAACATTGAAAACTGGTGTAGCATAAACAATACCCTTGATGTGACCCCACAGATAAAAGTCAAGAGGAGTGAGATCTGGGATCGTGCTGGCCAACGCACTGGCCCATGAGTGAGATGACATTCTGTCCAAAACTTTCCAACAACGTGCCTTGAAATAAAATCGGACCGATAATTCGGTTTCCAAGAATCCCCGCCCAAACATTGACTCCAAATCTTTCTTGAAATCGACCAGGTCTAATAATACGCCTGTTATTTTGTGACCAATACCTGCAATTCTGCCGATTAAACATTGCATTATTACAAAACCTGGATTCATCCGTGAACAGAATTTTTTTCACAAAATCGTTATCGTTATGCTTGTTTAGTAGAAGCCAAGTACAATAAACCCGTCTTCTGTCTTCATCACCATCGTACAAATGCTGGTGTAAATTGTACTTAAACGAGCGATAATTATGCTTCTTCAGAATTCGACGCACAGTTTCTCTTGACGCATCCACCTCCAAAGCAATCTCTCTTAACGACGCCGTAGCATTCATATTAACAAACGCCAACACGTTTCCAAATCTTCACAACCAACAAAGCGTTCTTCCCTTTCTCTTACTGGATTCCTTCTCATAAAATTTTCCAGCTTTTGGAAGTACGTAAAAAATGGTTGGCGCTACCGGGAAACCGCTCTGCGTAGAGTTGTTGCGCTTGACGGCCGTTCTTCCTATACTCATTTTCATTTTTGGGAATAGCCCCTATTATCATTAATGTTATTCATAATGATAACTTAGTGAATTTATTATTAATTATCAACAACAATCAAACTAAAAAAACTTTTAAAGTGCAAATTCAAAACGGGAATGACAATCTGTTTTGATAAATAAATTATTATTGAGTTTTAGAAACCGCGACTTTCTTTTGTTTCCCGCGTTGCTAAGCTATCAACAATTCCAAGGGTTACTATTTTTTTGTTCGAAATGTTCTTATTCATTTTGGTCCATTCATTGTTGTCATTTTAATTTGTATTTTTTTAAATTAATGTTATTTCTCGGCCGATTGTCAAAAATTTGGTGTCAAAAATTGGAAAAAAATCGTCTTCACTCTTGTCTAATGTAATTGAGTAAATAAAGTGATTTAGGAAACTTTAAAGAGGTATAACTTAATTCACGTGCTAAAAAATTGCGGTTTCTAATTTTTCTAGACATAACTAGAAGGTTCTTAATGAGATTTGGCCATAGGCGGCGTTTAATTTTTTTCCTAAAAATTAATTTAAAATTTTTTTTGCGAAAATTTTTCAAAATAGTCAAATCGTGTGTAAAATAATCCGCTGATTCCGAAAATGTCAAAAAATACCGGGTGTCCTATTTAAAAATCCAAAATTAGGGTCTCTTCCTGTTTAACCGGAAGTGACACAAATATCATTTTTATCCCATTAAACTCAAAAGGTCGGCTTTAGTAAACGTTTTTTAATTTATTATAATATGAATTTTGTTATATATGTCATACGCAGCGGGGCGTCTGTTCTCGGCATTCTCACTTGTTTTGTATCTCTATTATAATAAAGGCTACTAGATACAATTCATTTATGTGAATTTTCAAGAGTTCATATTATTCCTGAAAAAAACTTTGTATTTTATTGAAATAAGATGCGTTTTTGCATCTGTGCATAAAATAATGCACCATTTAAAGTTTATAATGAAATGAATTGAAAAACAAAACAATCATTCAAAAACATATACTTTGAAGTATGTTCGGTTGAATTTTTATAGAAATATGTCATTGATATTATATGTATTTTTAAACTTAAAAATTTTACGTTTCAACGATGTGTTAAAAATTCGAAATTGAATGGTTAATATTTTTCCCCCATTGTAAACGAGACCGGTTTGGTTATAAAAAGATGGTATTAGACAAAATTTGCAAAAGAAATAGCTTTTATTAATTATTAAAATAATTATAAACAAAAAATTTGTAAAAATAACCTAAACGTACAAAGCCTAATTTCAAAGTTAATTTTAGCTACGAAAACGGTTTCAAATCTTTATAAAGATGTTTTTCACTAAAAATTAGGGTTTCTGTAATAAATAATGTTGATTTAGTAATTTTCAATACTATATTTCTATCTTATACAGGGTGGTGCTTTTGAAAACGGGTCATAGGTTAATGGTTTTGGTATCAAAATGAAGCTAAAATTAGTCCGTATAGCTGTTGCTATTAAGAGTCAGCTGAATTTCATGTTGTTTTCACAAATTTGTCAATAAAAATAAAAGTAAGTTTTGATAGTGAAAGAAAGATAGTATTGGGTTGCCTAAACAATCAACATTCCTACGTTTTGACAATGAGGCTGAAAGGAAAATCATTAATAAGCAAGTAAAAGATTTATTCCTGGCAACAGCTGCGAATGATATTAGAACTAAGTTAAATAGGAAGGTTACAATAAATAAACATCAAAATTACTAATTTTGATTGATGAATTTTCAAACAGACCAGGTCACAATGCTAAATCCCTATGACTCGTTTTCAAAAGCATCACCGTGTATTATGAATCAAAGAGCAAATGATTAAAATATCAAAGAGAACTCTAAGGCTTTACGCATGCGTCAAGTCAAGATATACTTTTCTGAAAATCAGTTGTATTTTTGTTACAAATTGAGATATTAAAAATTCAAACAAAAGTTGTAGGTAAGATCATAAACTACAATTTTGTTTGAAACTTTTTTCATATTTTTATTTAAAGAACTAAAAATTATAAAAACTAAAAAGCATTTTTTTTTAATCACAGGTCATATCTGATAGAGTACGTTTTTAACTACCTAATTTCAGAATTTCATCGATTCCTTCATTTTATTCAACCGAAATGTGTATATTGATTGGGCTAAAAAGATTCATTAAGGCGGCCCTCTACCAGATGATTTTTGGCAGCGTAAACAAACAGTCCTCTTACGGCTTAATCCAACCCGCAAATATACGAACACTGTTTAGAATAAATAAAACGTATCATGAAACATTATCTTTTGTTGTGGTATAAAATTATAGCTACGAGACGTGTTTACAATGTAGTGCCTGTGAAGCATTCTGTGAAGTCAACTTATCGCCAACGTCCGTATAAAATTAAATAAAAATTAAAACGCGAGATGAATGCAATACATTTACATTTACAATTACGATTATAAGGTGATCATGGCCGTAAATCAAAAGTAAGGTACCTGAAATTTTGGTTCACGGTAGTAATAGCAGTAACAAATATCAATTTTACCTAAGTTACCTACTATGTATATTAGAAATATTGGCTTATTTGGAATGCTTATAAAATAAAAACTTTTATTAGTTTATACTTGAATTTTAGCAAAACCCTCGGACACATCGATTTTGTTTTTCAAAAATGCACTTTTGTGTGTTAAAATTTTGTTGCAATGTTGTTTTGTTTTCCAGCAGTCACGTGACTGACATTTTTTGGTAGCCCTATATGTTTTACTCGTAAATTAAAAAATGAACTGTTGGAAAACAGAACGTCGCATTAAAAATTCAGTTGATAAAGGTGTATTTTTTGAAAAACAGAATAGAATTGACCTGTCCGAGGGTTTTGCTTAAAAATCGATCGTTTTTTGTAATGAATTTACGTATTACTTTTGACGTGCATTGTATAATGCACCAGGAAATCGGATTTCCAAATATCCAATCGTTTCAAAAACGTCCTAATATGTCTTGTGTGGGAAAATCTGTTGAAAGTTGAACGTTAGAAACGAAAAATTTATATTACTTATACGAAAACTAAATCAAAAGTAGGTAATGCAAAATTAAAGCAGACTAAAGCGCATACAAGCTTCAATTGAAATACTCTAAAAATAATTGTATTATGTTAAATTTGAAGGTTCCAAAAATTCGAATTTTCCAAGCAAAAAATAAATAAATATAGGTAAGTACTTTATCTTCAGGTTTATTGCCGAAATGCGATAGCTACCCAAAAACAATATTTTTGTGTAAAATTAATAGCTTTTTACATCTTTTATTTAATAAACTTAAAAATAACTTATAACCGAAATTATAACATGTTTTATAACACTGTAGCAAGGAATTCTTTAGGGACTATTTTCTCAATGTACTTATTTCGACTATACACATAACAAATATCATCTAAATTTACAGAACCTATTTTTGTTACTCTCTTGTAGGATTTCTTATGGGCAGTTTTCTAGGATGGCGAGGGTCTATTATTTCTGGTAAATCACATTTAAAATAAAAGTTATTTAATTTTGGAAACATTTCTCGATTCCAAAAATTATCGTCGCGCTCTATCGTGTCAACTAAAATTGAACCGACATCTGTGGAATTTTGATTTTTTTTTTGGTCCACACCAAGAAATAACATTTTTTCCTACCAGTTATTTGCAGTTGATCTTGTATCTGATAATAAAATGGATACTGTTTTTTTAGCATCATTTTGCTATCATCATAAAAAGCAAAAATTTTATTTTTTTGTTTAATATTGCTTCAGCTGGAGTAAAATTTAGTGAATCTTTCGGTCCCAATGGACATTTGATTTCCACTAATGCATCGTCACCCAATAAGCCATCCCACTGGTCGACAATAACACTACGCCTAGGTGGCGGTAATTCTGGAAACATTTTTTGAAATAAAGTTAACGCGTTAGTCTCATTTTCGAAAAACACCTTTCCTTTGCTCATTTTCGATTCCACAACGAGTATATTCATTTCCAGAAAATGATTCGTATACAATACTTTTGATAGTGTTAATGCAGGAGGTTGTTCTTTTCATTCTGCAAATTTTACCAAATAATGAAGCTGTTAACCTGTTCGCCCTTATTTGCATCCACAAAGGATTACTACTCTGCCCCACACTTGATCTTTCAATTTCAATCCTTTCCCCTTCTGTTTTTTTCATTGATGCAAGAAAGTTCTGTTTTTTTATGTTGAAGTTTTTCTGATAGATCGAAAATAGAGGTATGGAAATTAGCTTCTTCAGTTTCTGGTCCGTAGTCCAAATCATGCCCGATAGTTTTTCGATGCCGTCTCGACGGAATGCTGCAATAAATAATAACAAACAATTAAACATATTGATTAAAAATTTATATGCCCTATTTACCTAAACAACTTTCTTTTGGCTCTTCTTGTTTCCATTTTATTTACAACTTTCTCTATAAATTTTTTGGTAACTCCGCCTGGACTTTTGTCGTTACAGAGTGCTTTGTGAATAACACTATGATAATTCCCTTCTGAATTAAAAGAAACAGTTGTACCATTGCAGCTGGTTTGATATCCTCCTCGTAGAGCAAAATTTATCCTTTTTCCGCCAACAAACTTACAGACTATTGAATTATAATGTTCTGCGGAGTTTGTTTCCATATTTGTCAGTAGACTTGCAGCATTATGAATTCAGCGATATAGAATATTTGAAATGTCGTTATACATCCCACAATCTTTCATTGCTTGCACCAAGTTTTCCTCGTCATCTTTTGGTTTACCGTCACAAAAGTATGCAATCTGCTCACATTCAGCATGTTCTCCAAAGACATGACTTGGGCAGTTTTTAATATCGCGTATCAAACCTGAAAGTTTTTCAGAAAACGAAATTTCTTCGCTTATCCAATGCTCAACAGATTTTGTGATACCAGAGCGAAGTCTACTTATATTTTTTTCTAACATTTTCCTCAGTTTTACAGGCACTGCTTGGTTTTTTGAACTGCTCTGCGTTTTTTTAACCAAATCCGCAAGCTTGGTACAGAAATTTCGGTACAGGTGATTGCAGCATTCAATCTTCTGTATAATTAATTCGGCACCATATGGGCGAGCCTCCATTAATTTACGATAAACACTACTATCCCCGTCTCCAACTAATTTAAAGTGCTTTACACCATGCATTTCAATGCTTTGTTTAAACCCTTCCACTAGAATGTCTACTGATGTGGAACATCCCTTCCAATTTTGAAGCATTTATGCTCAGTTATTTGTACTTTTAAATGTTGACACCTGGCCCACACTGAACAATATTTATTTCTAATGCCCAGAAATAAAATGTTCTTAGTTCGTTGCCCTACCAAAACGCCGACTCCCGAAGATGCATCATAATTAGTTCTATAAGACCGTTTGCACCAGGCCCCATCTCCTATTATAGTTCTCAAAGGGTAACCATCTTGATCGACGTCTCCAACTTCACGAGCTAAGCGAGCTTCTTTCAGTTTAGCTTTTCCATACTTTTCCATGCAGTCTCGTATAATTTTTCTGACACCTTGTCATGATTAACTGCAAAAGTTCCAGGTGACATGCAGGGAATATTCAAGATAGAAAGTGATTCTTCTAGTTGCGAGAAACCAACACCTGGTGAAACAGCTCCCAAGACAGCAGCAGTGTTTACATTTAAATTATCAGCAGCAGTGTCTTCTGTAGAAATTTTTCCTTTTTTGTTGCACATTCTGCATTTTAGAAAAAAATCGCTACACAAGCCATGTCGTGTCTCGGAGATGAGATTCATATCTTGAAGTGTACAATTGAACGGTTTGTGCGGAGCATGATTTAAAATCTGATTAAAAAAGAAACCAGTATCCACAATTCTCCTTCCAGATAGAAGTAATGAAGTATTTTTATTTGGGGACATAGTGTTCGTGAGTTCAGTTTTTTGTATGGATCTTTCAGGAGAATTAATATTACTAGCAGGTTCCTCAACTACTAAATTTGTATCTATTTTGGTGAACAGGTGTCTGAAGATAATCGATGCTGCCGTTAGGCTCTTCTAATTCATAATTAGAATGTACGTCTGGAGTGTTGTTAAGTTCACGAGACATGACTGTAGGTTCATGCAATTGTTGTGTGGTACATGTATTGTTCGCGTTGCTTCTTCTAAAATTAGACAAAATAGTACCATCATTTCGTTAGGTTTCGTAAAGAAAACAACTTGCAACAATTACAGTAATGTATGGCTAATCCGAGCCCTTTATAATCCGAAAACACAAGTCAACGCGAATTTTGTTTGTGGGCTCTGTATATCTGATTTTATTACTTCCACTTTACTAATTATAGAAAAAATCGTTTTACTCGAAAAAGATTGCTTGTGTAAAAATCAGAATAAAATTATTGTTTTCAAAAAATTTTCAATATTTTCATTCTTCTACTGCAAGTAAAAATAAAACTAGCTATTATGGGCTGAATAATTTTTAATTACAAGTAGGAACATTTTAACACAAATTATACTCAAAACAAAATGTATAAAACAAATTAAATATGAATATTTTTCGTATTTTTACTATAATTGTTGACTTCTTCGTATTAACCCCCAAATATAATTGTAAACGGTACAAAAGCAAACTTTTTCGAGAATAAAAGAAAGTTTTTTAGTTTTGGAAATAGATAATCAGAAAATTACTATTACAATGCAGAAACATGCGATAATCCAAATTGAATAAAAAAAGACATTTCGTAATGATAATGTAATAAAATAAAAAAAACAAAGTACATACATACTATACTTATCTACAACCGTTTCTAAATGTATCTAGTTTTCTATGTTGTGCCTGGGTGCAAGCAAAGAAAATAAAAAATAAACAAGAAATGCGATTACTACCTACTAATTACATATTATGCACAATACGATTTTATTTGAAATAAAATAAACACATTATGTACGTAATAAACGCGAATAAAGTGAAATATAATACTACTGATAATACCAAACACAAAATTCAGCAATGCTGTATGAGAAATTCGGAAACTAAAGAGAAGATCGCATGGCCGTTATAACTAAACATTGTGGCAGTAAATCAAAAAGTGCCAAATTAAGAAAGGCCTTTATAGCGAACTGCTAAACTAATGAATTCTATAATCCGAAAATTTTAATAATCCGAACAAGGGCGGACAACTATCTGTTCGGATTATCCATACATTACTGTATTGGAAAGCAACGCCACGTGACTATTGTGGTCTCATTCTAGTACATTTTACATGAACGTGTTAGGAAGAGATCATAGTAGTCACGTGGGTGTAAAGTTAAAATATATTAATCTATAAATCTGCAAATGATTACAATAATTTTAATTTTACGATAATAACGCTTTGCGTACAGCAGCCAATCGTTCACGAATACTTTTTCGACGTTTGCTGGTAGATGGATTTTTTTTCGATAAATAAAATTTTCCCATTTCTAATTCAAAATGAAAAAACGAACACAAAAAATGGTAATAAACTGTTAATGTTATGCAAAGTAACTTTGACAAGTTTTTCGAACTGAAATGAAACGATGATTGCACCAGAGAATCTTACGGAAAAGTATGAGCGGAGGTAAAATCAGCTCGTGCAATTCACATAGGCGTGAGGAACACGAAAAGATACTTACTCATTGTAGTTCAACGCATACCAATTAATAATTACTAATTCGTATGTAATGAATTGAACGATAATGAGCAATTGTTCTTACACTATTAAAGTCTGTATACTATTGGCGCGGAGTAATAAATCATAATTGCTTGAAATAATTCTTTATTTTCTAGTGAAAGCGGTACTTCTACGGTTAAGTAAAAACCAATAAATTCTAACCAAAATACGATCATTGTGCCGCTCTTGCAGCATATCGACCCATCTAGGGTCTGAGAACAATAGATTAATCTGTGTAAACACGTTGCCATCAGCCCAGGTACTGACGAAACGAGAATCATAGCCGTAGATGTGGGTATTATACCAAGATACAAAATAATGGTATATAATACGTGAAGTAAAATTTGTAATGTGATCTACTATACAAATAAAATAAATAACATATAACCACATAATAATTCATATCAAGGTAGATTTTACTATTATAATATATTTACCTACTAAAAATATGATTTTCCAAACGTATCAGGTATGTACCTACGCCACTGCAATACGGGAGATTCGATAATTCTGACAGGTTTATTACTCCGCGCCAATAGTATACTGAGTATAGATGTTGATGTTGCAATAAATGTATTTCGTCTACATCCTAAATTTTAGGAGTGGTGCAGTTTTTAATGTTTTTCTGTTGGTTAAATAGACGCTGCAGTTGGTGTTCCTTTCCTTGACAAATCGGTAATCAATATGCATTTTTTTGCATAGGATTCGAATTCTACAAAGCTCTCCTTTTACTCAAACGGGACAGGTGTATCTATAGCAAGAAACTATTCTTTGCTCTGACCGCTGCCACTCTTACGCCGGAATTGAACAGCTTTGCGTTCGCCCGTAAGAGGTGACACATCAGTGAAAATTTTTTTCCACAACTTTCGATGTCGTTTCGTTATTTTCAAAGATATTAAACTGTAATTTAACAATGTACTTGAAAATAATAGATAGTTAACGCCACTTATTTTGTTTTTTTTTTTATTTATTTAAATAAATTAGGTAAATTATAAAATTACAGAAAATACAATTTTCTTCCTTGTATGTTAATCATCTATCTTTACAGGTACATTGCTAAAATTACAGTTCAATATTTTTTGAAAATAACGAAATGGAAACGAAAGTTTGCGAGCGTTACATTCAGCTTACTGGATAGCCGCCTTAAGAATCTTCAAAAGAAAGATAATAAGAAAAATTGTAGGATTGAAAAAAAATTAGAAATGGAGAATACAGGCAAATCATGAAACATTGGAAATAATAAAAAGAGTAGATATTGTAACAGTAATGAAAGCCTTTCTTTTATGTAGAATCGTTTCAAAACTATTACTTATACAATGCAAAATACACAAATAAAAGCTGCGCTGATCTCCTGTTACTCCTGTTACAAAAAAGGTGACTTTTATTTCACCAATTTTTTTCTAAAATGTTTTTTCCTCTTTTTCAAGCAAAACTTTGAATTCAGTCTTAAACGTGTACAATAGTACCATCAAAAATACTCCCAAAACGTCATACAAAAGAAGAACGAGTGGGTTCGTGGAATTTCTACCATAACAGTGTTTACTATTTTATTTTGAAGATGATCTAATTGGCAATGAGCCGCATTATCGATATAACCACCTGTAAATATCTTACTTATTGCCAAACAATAGTAATTTAAAATTCGAAAGCTTATGCAAATGTGTTGTGCTACCAATAACGTTGTGGGATGTTTTTGAGTAACCTCTGTTAAAGTATGGCGTAGAAAAGATTGCCATTTTATCTTGTCGCATTGGAATTGTAAATAAACGTATGTATTTGCCAGGTAGGTAATTTATAGCCTAGTCTATTTTTATTCGCTAATCTAAAGCTGGCTCACTGTACAAATAAATATATAACTATATCTCGGTTATTCTACCACAAAGTGAAAAACAAGAATTTCACAATTCGCTAAGTATTATCGTTTTTTGTAAGTCTTTTAAAAATATTTGGTTTAACTCTTGTTAGAGGTAAAATCAGTATAGCATAAACTTAGTTTTTCAAAAATTTTGTTGTCCTTATTTTTCTTAACCAGATTATCTATTCTTTCTCATGATCATAAACAAAATGAGATCTTTTGGCCTTAGGTGGAAAAAGCGCTCAATCAAAACCTTTTGTCGTGTTTTCCGTTTATTATATATGCCTGTCTTTGTTTTTAAAAGAGCGTGTCACTGTTTAACCATTAAAAATTCCATTTTTTAAAACACTCTTGAGATCAAAGACTCGCACTTTAACGTTAAAATACAAATAAATTTTAAGTAGATGTTGAAACAAATCGATAGATGTATTAGCGAACATAATAAACGTTTTGTATAAACGTGCGAGATCGAGTTTTGCGTTATTAAATGCTGAAAATTATAACCATATCCGAACACGGAAATGTAATTAACCCTACCTTAGTAAGGTCTTTGTACTAAACTACAAAGTAATATTATTCACTTTTGCCGCTAATTTCGTCAAGCTAAAATTTATGATGCACTTATTTAATTAAAGAGTTTAGATGTAATAAAACATGATTAGGTACAGAATAAAACCGAAATAACCTAAATGAATGTATAATAGTATACATTTAATTAAAAAGTATTAAATTATATGATGCAATTTACTCAATTATCGAACCATATTATAACCATTAGTTTTGGTCAAGGTGTTGACTTTTATATAGAATTGGTGCATCATAACAAAGATGACTCAAGTTTCTTTCTCATACAGAGATTGTCTCATAAAAATGCCTTGATGTTTACGAGGATGTATTGATATCTAGTTAGCCTAGACCAGTTCCTTGCATAAACAAAATATTGCGTTACCATAGCAACGAACAATAACTTATTAGAAGTGTCAGTGTAAAGTTTGACGTCAAAAAGTAAACCAGAGTCACGCAATAAATTAAATGAAAAAGATGTCCACCGAAATTGTGAAAATCGAAAAATTGGAGTATCGAGCCATCATCAAGTACCTGTATTTAAAAGGGTTAAGAGGTAAGCAGATTTACGAAGATATGCTTAATACCCTTGGTGATCAATGTCCTTCGTATGCGACCGTCAAAATTGGAATGCAAGCTTCAAAAGAGGTAAATTTTGAAGATGATGACCGATCGGGAAGGCCAGTTTCTGTGTCAGTCCCCGAAAATATCGATGCAGTTCATGACATGATTTTATCAGACCGTCGAATTGGGCTAAAACGGATATCTGAAGCACTGAATATTTCATACGAACGCGTTCATCATATGGTTCACGTCAATTTGGACATGAAAAAATTGCTGCAAAATGGATCCCCAAATGTTTGAATGTTGACCAAAAGCGTGCAAGGGTAGAAGCATCGCGTTCGATCTGTGCTCGATTTGAAAACGATGTAGACTTCTTAAACCGAATTGTTACTATGGATGAGACTTGGGTACATTTCTACGATCCAGAAACAAAGCAACAATCGATGGAATGGCGACACTCTGGTTCTCCAAGACCTAAGAAGTTTCGTGTCCAAAATCTGCTGGAAAAGTTCTTGCTTCAGTTTTTGGGATTGCCATGGAGTAATCATGATTGATTTTTGGATAAGGGTAGAACAATAACTGGAGATTACTATTCGACATTACTGACCACTCTACGGGAAAGTATTAAAGAGAAAAGACGCGAAAAGCTATCCAAAGGTGTTTTGTTTTTGCAGGACAACGCCCCTGCACACAAATCTCATGTTGCCATGCAAAAATTCGTGATTTAGGGTTTGAATTACTAGAACACCCCCTTATTCACCTGATTTGGCTCCGTCCGTTAAAAGGTCGTACATTTTCTTCCAACAAGGAGGTAATAGGAGCTGTGGAGGTCTGGTTTGCAGAGCAAGAAGAAACATTTTTTTTAAAGGTCTAGAGACGTTGCAGGTTCGCTGTAATAAATGTATCCAATTAAGATGAGAATATGTTGAGTAATAAAATATTTTGACATTGAAATTTTGTTTGGTTCTATAGTAGGCTAAGAATTTTTCAATATATCCTCGTAGAAGGTGTTAACAAACAAGAACAGATATTGATACGAAAACGTCTTCCGGGATTTTAGGCTTCTTTCCGTTTAGAATCTGGCTTGGTTGACAAGTTGATTAACTAACTTTTAGCAGTTTTTAGTTTGGTTCAAGATTCTCGCCCGAAAAAACCCTTAGAATCCCGGATAATGACTCGACCGTAAAAACTTCAATTCTTACAAGAACAGACATTTATTTAAAACTTCATCATCCTTCTAATAAATCAATCAAATCGGTCCACATAGTAAATAATCATCGCTGAACATATACCGTGTGTCACACGGAAAGGTTGACATGGCGTTTTCTACGCTAACTTCAAAATTGATCCATATCTTTTTTGCAGCACAATTTGAGCAACATATTTTATAAAAAAAACATGCGGGAAGACATTTATGTTGTAATGTAAGTATGTTTAAAGCGTATTTAATCTAAAAAAACTGTTAAATTTTTATAATGATTTAAGCCATAAAGTCTGGATTCGATCCCGAATGTCCTAATTTATTTTTATTAATATAATTATTATGGTTGTTATTATTAATACAATTTTTATAAAATGGAGTTTAACGAACAGACGTAATTGTTCTTGATAAGCAGTTCAGCGCAATGAATTAATATAGGGTACGTCACCAAAACAGCCGTTAGTGGCTTAAGTTTATTAAGTTGTAATTAATCAACGAAATATCGATATCAGTAAAAAATCACTAACGACTGTTTTAATCACGTACCCATTGCACACATAATTCATTGCGCTGAAATTAGTTTAATATTTTCAACTCCTTTTTTAAAATAATTCACTTTACAAAATTGTATTATAATTATAATAAAACTTTAAAAAAATAGGTACTGCAATCGGAATTGAACCCTGGTTTATGTAGCGCAAAACATTACTAGGCAACAATTAACCAATTCGTCCACGAAGGCCGCTTAATAAATAAAAATTCATTCGGTTAATAAATAAAATTCACAAAAATAACTTGTTTTACTGATTTTTTAGTCAAATACGCTTTATTATGACACCAAATTGTTTTATTTTATCAATCCAACAATATTGTTATATTGTGTTCGAATTGTGTCAGAAAAAAAGATATACGTTAATTTTTATTTTAAAATAGTAAATGCCAATGTCAACCTTTCCGTGGGACACGGAGTATACAGTGTGTTCAAGATAAGGATGAACAGCATAGGAATCTCGAAATCGTGAGAATGCAGAGTCGTTAAATTTGGAAAAGTTTCCCACTCTAGGGTGGGCATTTTGCTGTTGAGAAACTCGTTGAGTTTGGCTTACTTTCGGAGATACTCGAAAAACACCAAATTGTGCCGTTTCGTGTTCATTATATTTGAAGTTGTTGGAAAGTTACAATAATGAATGCACTTTGTCATTGTCTCTTTTCGCTTCTACAAGATGGCGTTCACAAATTTTCACTACAACGTTTTTTGTTTTGAAGAAATCATCAACAACTTTATTTTTCTTATGGCATCAAAAAAAGACACTCCGTATAAGAGCATTTTTCATTATAGCTTCAACGATGTACTACACAATATGATTATTCGTGATTTTATTGAGAAAAATAACGTTTTATTAAATTTCTAATCTTTTGGTCTAGTGTGTGGTGAATAAAACCATGGCAACGAAAATGAAGTCGAATTAACAATCAACTTTATTTCTTTCATTGTTAATTCTGACAGAATCTATGTAAATGACAAAGTAGTTATCAGTTTAGCAACGTTTTTCAGTGTAGGTCATATTTTACAATGGAGCAAGTAATGTTTTCAAATGAAGAGACATTTGATATGCTGTCCTGTTACATTACATTTACAATTATTTCAACAAACACTACATCAAAAGATTTGAAATTTCCATTGTAAAGTATGACCTATACTGAAAGACGCTGCCATGGTTTCATTCAGCGCACACCAGACCAAAAGGTTAGAAATTTATTAAACCTTATTTTTCTCAATAAAATCACAAATAACCATATTGTGTAGTACATCGTTGAATTCGTAATGAAAATGCTTTCATACGGAATGTACTTTTTGACTGCCGTAAGAAAAATAAAGTTGACGATGCTTTCTTCGAAACGAAACGTTGTAGTAAAACTGGTAAACGCCATCTTGTAGAGAAAAAAGTGGCAATGACAAAGTGCATTCAGTTTTTGGTAACTTTTCGAATGACTTCATAATATAATTAAAACGAAATAGCACAATTTCGGTTTTTTTTTATATCTCCGGAAGTAAGCCGAACCCAGCGAGTTACTCAACAGCAAAATGTTGAACCCTCGAGTGGGCAACTTTTTCCAAATTTAACCGACTCTGTATCTCTTACGGTTTCCGAGATCCCATGCTGTTCATCCTTATCTTGGACACACTGTATAAGGAGCGTTTGTTCACATACAAATATTTTTAAGTATATTGTGAAATAAAGCATAGCATGAAATAAAAAGAAAATAATGAGTTCATAGTTTAAATAAAATTTAGTTTACTTATAACTTTTTGTGCAATTAATATTCTTGAAGGTATTGTTAAAACACAAAATGGCACGTGGTTACCATATCTGACTAATTCTTTGTCTAATCATAAAATTGTTCACACAAAATTTATATAGTAATTAAACCAGAATAATTGATGCACAATTGATATTTTGAATTTCTTCAAAATTGAACTATCTGTTCTCGAAATATTGTGTTTAAATACGGACGACCAGCCTATCCTCGGAACAGACATATTGTTGCTTAATTAATATCTACTAATTCAAAGTCCCCAAAAAGTTAAAGAAATAGGATTTTAAAATTTTCCATTTTGAAATGTCGCCATAACTTGCACATCCTATTTACATACAGTGCAACCCACCAGGAAAGTCGGAAAACTACATAACGAAAAATTCCGAAAATTTTAAATAGTAGTCGTCCTTATTTCTAACGCTGAATAGGAATACATTTTAAAAAATGAGTGTTCCATTTAAAATTTTCGACTTTTTGACGTTTTTTGAAATCAGGTTTTGTTAGTTTTTTTCGCACCCTGTACAAAACAACGGCGCGTTCGTGATTCGTCTCGGTACTACAAGCCTTTTGTTTTGAAACATCAAAACCGCTGTAAGATATCTCTACGCGTTATCTAAAAATTGCTGTTTTTATAAGGGCTTGCACGTCATTTTCTTAGAAAACCTTAAATATCTCAAAATGACTAAATTTAGGTATAGGGAACTATACATAAATTTGACTTAGAATTTCACCCCGGAATTAAAACATGTAAAAATATATAGGGTGTTTCATTTAAAATAAAGAAGTTGTTACCAACTGGCAGAAAATATTTTAGCAGAGCAAAATCCATTGATATATTAGTAAGTAGTAACCACCCAAATTTTCGAAATCTTTCGTTATGTAGTTTTCCGTATAACCATAGCCGGCGTTCCAGGTGGGACACACTGCATAAGATGTAGAGTAAAAAAAATATTCTAATGAATTGAAAACCTCATTTTCTTTAAAGGTTAAAAGTATCTACAGAAACTATCGGTTTTTTTGTTCCTTTTTCATCATGGGTAGGTTGCTTCTAAATGATATGGATTTATTTAATTTAATTGTGTAGAGCTACTGAAACCTTTTTGCACACCGATATATTTTTGTTTAAGCAACTCTTTTGAATACTTTTGTTCTTACGCAATTTTTACATTCAATGAATGTCACGTGATTTCTTTACACCTTTACCAGTTTAACAAAAGGGGGTTGTAAACTAACGGTACTTAATTCTAATTAACTATAAACTAAAAAGTATTTAAGAAAATTAAAACGTATTGCTCCACACTGTTTCACCGTCGCTTTTATTGAACGGTAATCATTAATTTTCACTACACCACGTTCCGTTGCCTGTCTTTGTTGATACCGCTCTAGTCACCATCTTGCCCGGGTTGTATTCAATGAAGCGTCCTAAGCACCACTGTAATGGTGGTAAATTGTCTTCTCTGATGATCAGGAAGCAGCCAATTGTTAGCTTGTGATTTTCTGCTAATTTCCATTTAGTTCGCTGCTCTAAATTGGACAGTGTTGTTTTAATTGCGAATTATCTCCCAATGTTTAAAATGCAGTTAATTGAGATAAAATCCTCTTCCAGTCGAGTGAGTCACCTATGAGGAAGTGTATAGGCGGAAGGGAGTATGATCATTAGGATCATTTGTTACTGATGTTATAAGTGTGGAATTTAAGCAGGATTCGTTAGCAGTGTACATCTCATTGTAATGGTTTGTAGATTTTATATAGGGCACCAAAATGGGGGATCTTGGAGGAATAAAATGCCAATTAACGTTATCCATTGTCAACGAATAATAATATCGGCTTTAAAATATTTGATTTGAAAAACGTTTGAAATCGGTTACTAATTCCCGATTGGCACCGACAAAGATAGTTATGTTGTCTGAATAAATATGTGCCACTTTTCACTAAGGGACATGAAGTGCATTTAAAACGTTTTTTGACTTTAAGGGCAAACTTACATGTTATTTTACCATAAGGTAACGTTAGTTAAAAATCGAGTATAACGTAATTTTTACCTTCCAATTTATCATGCCAAGTATAAATCAATCTTTTATTAACATGACTGTTAATAATTAAGCGCGTAAAAGTTCACAATTTGTTTAAAAAATAAACAATAGTCGACGTTGTGAGTGACAAATTTTATTGTAATTAAGACAAAACCAGTGGCTCAATTTGTTGGTATTTGTAACATGTTGGAGATATTGTCATATAGGTGACGTAAGTCTAAAAGTAAATGAAACTGTTATTAATGAACGTTCATTATTGCCCATAAGAGTAATGTAAATCGTAGAAAAAAATGTTGTCAACAGATAGCACTGGTGCCTGTAATTTTTAGATGATTTTCTCCAAATGCCAAAACTACATTCCGTTTTACCACTGAAATCATTGGTTGACACCATAATATTTCCTCCCTATTTTAGATTAGCACTTTATTAATAGCACCTTTGTTTTATAATTGATATACTTGAATTTAGGTACGTGTATTATCTCTCCTATATTTTTTATTGCCGGTTTTGTATTGGTTGATTTTTTCTTCAATACAATTGATAATAATTAATAACTGAGTGCTTTAAATTGTTATAAAACAGTGTTTTTTAAATGGTGAAAGTAAATAATTTACGTGGAAATAGTTAATAAATCTTGAAGGAACAGACCTAAATTCTCACGAAGATCTCGTTTGGCCAGGAAACGCATTCTGCGGTATGTTGAACAAAATAAAAAACTTCTAATTCTACATTAATAACTAATATATAAAACTAGCATTGTTTATAGAAATATTGCAAATGAACTGACGAATAATAATGAATCGTCTCAACCTTTGGGTTTGGAAGATGTTATTTGAGTGAAATGGGTACTTCATCAAATTCAAATGTCATAAAAAACGTACTTCACCAAAATTACATGAAGTAGTAGAAACGAAAACTGTAATTAAATACTTGAGCAATCTTCATTAGAACCTGATGGGTTATGTCGTAAAAACATTTTGTTAAGTAGCCCAATAATGAACTGGCAAATCACACACGTTTTTTGCTCCTGAGGAGTACAATAGATAGATACATACCAATTGATAATTTTTGATCAAGTTTGTTAAGTCTATCCATCTTTTAGTATTATGACTGAACAATTAGAGGTGGATATTAGACTCTCACCTTAACAAATAGATTTCCACTTGAAGGCAACCGAATCGTAGATTCAGTGGCGTAACTCACCAGGGTGGCAAAGGCACTCGGCGCCAAAAGCATAAAAGGCGTCGGAAGCGCCGCTTTATACATTTATTATATAACCAACAAAAAAATCTGCAGGCAAATAGGTAAGTAAGAGCAAAATTGCCGAAAATTAGTGATTATTATTTTCAACATCCTCGAAATCAGATTAACGGAAAAAGAAGCGTCTTGTTCGGAAATTTCAAAACAATAGAAGTTTCAGTAAGTTTTAAAAGATCATAACGATGAAGTAAATTTAAAAGCTTGTGAAGTTTCTTTGCAACTGGAAAGTGAAGGTTTGGTTCCGCCATTGCAGACTGCAAATACTGAAAACGTTAATAAACATAAAATACCCCACAGACAAAGGTTATTATGATGAAAACATAATTAAAAAGTAAATTGATTTTGGTTTTTACAGCTGTTGTAATTGAGTTTTTCAGTGACGCAGATTGTTTGAAAACAAAAACAGCTATTAATTTTTTTAATTGTTTTAATTAAGACGTTTTGCCATAACTTCCAGTAATGTCTTAAAATCTTTATTAAAATTAATTAAAAAAAACAAATAAAAAAATTATTAGCTGTTTTGTTTTCAAACAATCTGCGTCACTGAACAAATAATTAAAGTGACACAATTAAAAACTTTGTTTTAAGTTACGAGGTACAGACCAAAAGATATTGATTATCCAAAATCAATGGTAGATCGTTTTCCGGGGTTTATTACAGTTCAAAATCTAAAGGCGGCTTAATCGTTGATCGCATCTGGTTGTGTTACTCTGTAAACTTGGACTGTAGCTATTATGCTATTTGCTGACAGAAATAGTCAACATTTTATGTTAAGTTGGCTCAACGGAATATGTTTCTAAGCTAAAATTACCAAGTTAGAAAAAAATGCTCATTACGTTCACTGTGTTACTCATAACTTAAATTTAGTTATAAATAATGCTGTCAATGGAGTCCCAGAGGCAAAATCATTTTTGGATACTGTTGGGTGCCTATATAACTTTTTTTCGTATAGTGTTAAACGATGGGAGTTACTTAAAGAATCGCTACTAATGATGAAAGGTAAATATTTTCTCCTATAAATTATCAACTAATTGGATTGTTCTTCGTTGAGGAGGGGCACCAAAAAACCATTAAGACGTTTTCAGGCCTGAAAATGGTTTTAGGTGCTCTTCTAGGAATGATTCATTGAATGCATTACGATTTAATTTTAAAGATATTTTAAATGCCCTCACAGAAATAACATTAAAAAGCATGGCGAAGAAAGATCCGAAGCAATTTATATTTCTTATTGTACTGTTTTGCAAATGTTTTCATTCTTTAAATATGGTTTAAAGGATTCTTCAAAGTAAAAGTGTAACATTGTGCAGGCTTCCAATATACTTAAAATGCATAAGATGAACTCTGTAAACTGCGTCACAAGTACGATGAAGTTCGACGTGAGTCTTCCAATTTCGCAGCAAATTGGGAATTGAAACTGTTTTTAAGCAAGCGTAATAATAAACCCTTAAAATTTTTGACTAACTTGCGCCCGATACAAGTCTACAGCAGAAAAAATTCGAAAAATTACATTCAATAACATTTGGATATTGCATCATTCCAGTTAAAAATCTGGTTTTCAAAATGATGAGAAAATTAAATTCCTTGGACCCTCTTTTCTGACTACGGCAACGGACACTGAGTTATACAAGCACGCTGGAAATTTTGCGAAATAAATACGACGATAACTTTCGATGATTTTCCCACCGAAATTCTTAGTTTTCGTTCAGCTTTTTGTGAAATTTTAGAGGGCTTATCGATAATAGATGGGATAGTTTGATTTTATATTTTGTAAAAACCACACCCATCTCTAATACTTATTTACCAAATCAATGAAGTATTTAAAAACTTAAAAATATAAGATTATTTATATATAAGCAAGTAACAGTAAAAAATGTCTTTGGTCCCCCTAAAACGATTTTTCACTAGACGAACTCTATACCTACGGTGTGGCGGCGGCAAGATGACTTTTGCCACCGGCGCTGTGAGATCTAGCTACGCCACTGGGTAGATTTAAACTATGTTGGTGGGTACTAGATTTTCAGTATGAACTCAGCAAGGTGTGCACATATGGAAAGCTACATCCTACGAAAGAATTGCGTCATGAGCTTTCAAGTATATTATTTTTTCGGTCTAATGTTTGCCATAGAACATAAAAATCCACTACAAATCCGAAACGCAACATATGGGAATTAATGAAGCTGCAATATAGAGAACATTGACTACTGGTAGTACATACGCTCATTCCGAAGAGTTGTTTTCTGTTTTGAGCGTTAATTTTAAGTCTTCTGATAAACTACAAGAAATTTCAGAAACTCTGTCAAGAGTAAGTTGTAATTATTATCTTATGCAAGATAATTTCGCGTAGCCCGATTGGTTAGAAAGTTATCGAATTTCTAAAATTCCATCAATATGAAATTTGGTATATGGTTACTTGTAATGCGATTATTCAAAAAAATCGGAACAAAGTTTCATAAAAAACGAGCTAATAGTTTAAAAACAACAGACGATAGGAATGCATAATTGTAATTCGTTTTACATTTTGCAGTCAGAAATGGTAGTTGCCGTTTGCAAAAAAGTTTAGTATTTGACAGTTTCTGATTGAAAAAAAGCAGTAGACAAATGCGATACTAAAGAAGTGTCAGCAACGATTTAAAATATTGGCTGAATCTCTAGAAATCAAAACACAAAGAATCATTTATTTATCTTCAATGATTCAAAAGTAGTAATTTCTTAAGAAGCCCCTGAAGCCTAATGTCTCGCATTAAATGTTACATACGTAAAAACGATGATACATATGTCTTTGATAATATGATGATGCTGATCATAAAAGTTTAATGTAGAATTCAGGTATAGTGTCAAAATAGGGTCATTCCATTTAAATAAACAAAAATGGCGTCAAGTTCAGGTAAATCTGAAAATGAAATTTCAGTTAGACATTAGACTAGAGTAGTCGATTATGGCCACGTAGGTACCAAATTTCATATTGATGGAATTTCAGAAAGTCGATAACTTTCTAACCGACGGGCTACGTAAATCACCTGGTATAGCAAAATGTTAAATAGACATTGGATTTTTAGAACTGGAATGATTGCTTTTGGCTAAATATGGAGTTAGCAGGAATAGAAGAGCGAAAATAAGCTCTAAGAAGAAATAACATCGATTTTGATAATAAACCGTGGATATCTGTTATGGTTGATGGAGGTTGGAGCAAACGAAGTTACGGCCATAATTTTGACTCAAAATCTGGAGTTGTAAGTGTAAAGGTTAACTTAATAAAACAAGTGCATTTTTTTGCTAATTCACATGCAGTAATCATTGGTTATATTACTAAAAAAAAATATTTCTTGGTATCAGAAACAAATACTGCAGCATCTGCTCTCGAGCTTCCGCAAAGAGTATCGATTCTATTGGCCATGTTGACTACAAGAACTGGAATGCGAGTTCCACAGCTATGGAAAGCAGATAGTTTGGTCGAAGGATTGTGCTTGAGTGAACAGATGCATCAAGTACGTTACAAACAATTCTTTGGAGATAGCAATTCAAGTGCTTTTGCAAGGCTGCGAGATTCCGTTTTGTATGGCAGGGACATAAAAACTCGAATGCTAGAATACAGAAATTGCTAACAAAGGCGTTTGTATTTCAAGAACCACTTTTTGTGTCATTGATATTCGTAATAAAGGACTATATTTGTTTATTGTTATATTATCCTTAAATATATTGATATATTGCAACTCCAAAGTAATATTAAAATTGTTACTTATAATATTGTATCGGATAAAATTTTTTCTGAACTCCGTTTTTCATTCTCGGACATTTTTTTTAGTCGAGTTGCAAATTCTAGATGCGACTATATGGATATTCACTTCACCAATGAACAATAAACTACACTTCGCTAGTTAAATCGCCACCTCAAAAAAATTAAATTTGTAGTAACCTACTAGAAAACAAATTTTAGTACGTTTGAAAGGTTTAGACAATGTTATGTTTGAAATAATAACACTATTCTGGACTTCCATTGTCTATATTTTAATAGAATAAACACAACGTTTCGATTGCTATTGAATCTGCAATCGTCTTCAGATTGAATACTGAATTTTAGTACTAGTTTTTCTGTGGTACTAGGTAATTTCGGCGACGTACGTTCACCTATACGGTGTCAGTGTTAACAATAACAGTATTGTTCATGCTACTTCACTTTCATGCAACTAAATAACTAATTTTAATTTATGTTTTTCTGATAAAGAATAATAACAGATTAATCTTGTTTAATGTTTTTGTTATAATCTCGTGGTATGTATTCTGGAACAAGTGGCTTTCTTTATTTGAATGAACGTCCGTGTTACCAAAATTGCTTTCTATTAGTGCAGCACCTCATTTAAGCGGCAATTTTTGCATGTATGTGCCGCCTCTTTGCAATCATGATCAATTGACGCAAGAGACATCTGTTGATAGTGAATTAAAGTAAATTCAATCGCTTGCTCCCTTAACTCACAAACAAGCTCTATATGCATGGCTTGTTGCAAAGCATACGCTCTCACCTTCATTTTGCCTCGACTGTGACCTTCATTTATTTTATCAAAATTGGTCCGGCATAATCCACCACCGCAGTGGACAAAAACACGTATGAAAACAAGTCACCGATTATGTATCGTTTTTAACCTCGTCCTTGCCTTTTAATGACCAAAATGTCAATTTTATACCCCGAAGCGTTGTTTGTTGACGAGCACTTAATAATTTGATACGTTCAAAATTTATGATTAGTTTGGATTAGCAAGTAATGGTAACCACCATATTAATGGTGGTCATATGGCAGTATAATTGGTGTTTTTGCTCTGAACTTAACTGCACATTATTCAATCTGCCACCAACCCTAAGAATGCCGTGATGATCGAAGAATGAGTATAGTGATAGTAGGTTGTCCTTGACAACTATTAGTATTTTTCGCATTTGGAAAACTCTTCCAATTAGGGCCAACTTATTTTATTTTTGACGTTCAAATTATGTGATAATTTTTTTACAAATCTACAATTACAATTACCCTTTGGACCTTGGTAAAGGTTGAGAATTTATTTAATACAATGTCGCAATTTAATCTATTTAGTGTTATAGCAAGAATTTCGTTTCTTTGCGATTTGCGTCCTTAGTATTAATGAAATCATTTATCGGATACAGTCAGGACCAGAAAATCACAACTGATTTTCAATGAAAATTGAGGCTATCCGCGTTATAGGCGGAATTCTGCTTGATACTATAGTACCAATCGTGAGCGTTACTTAAACTGTGAATTTCCCGCAATCCTATTGGCCTCTTTTTATCTAAGCTAATAGTATTGACGAGTTGGTCCAATAATAATGGTTATTTATTCTTAAAATTAAGGAAGTGGGACAATTAATTTCTTTAATGTTACACGAGATGTTGAACATAAAAGATTCGACGTGCAATTATCATGAATGTCGATTACTCTTGCATATATTGCATCACCGTAAGCAATTCCAGAGGACAATTTTTTTGCGGAATTTCAGTTTTTTAACTGATTTAGTTGTTCCATGGATTGCGCCCATGCGCTGGCCAACTCCGTGGGAACTTGATTTTGACAGAAAGTAATTCAGAATTTTCTTTTATCAAAACTTTATACAGGGTGAATCACCACCAACGGGACAGAGATTTATATCAAAACAGTAAAAGTTTTACAAGTTTTGTCGTTTTAGTAGCTTGCAGGTTGATAAACTTTACATTTTAAAATTAATTTGAAATATACAGTATGTCCCAAAAAAGTGTGGCGCATCAAAGTTATGTTTTTCTTATGGAACATCCTGTATTTTATTGCGTTTTTGATTGCCCGTAAAAAATGAGGTATACTTTTATAAAGGTTTCTTATACCTAAATACAGAGCGTTCTGAATTACGTCGACTTTTCTTAAAATATGAATTATTAAAAAAATTCAATATCTTCTAATCCAACAAATCATAACAACTTTACTCTTACAGCTAAATAGTTGGATATTAGATGAATGTATTCCATAATTAAATATTAAACATCTCTTTACAGGGTGTTCAGAAATTACAGGTTAGTTATTAGATCATTCAATATGTAATATCAGCCTTATTTTAAATTAATGATAGCGAGAGATTTTAACACAAAAAATGCATACGTAATCTGATCGGTTCATGTCATTTTATGACATTACAGTCTGCTAATAATTGTCTAAAGTCCATAAACAAAAATTTAAACGGTCATCATAATCGTTTTCTGTCAAATGCTGATGTAGTCGAAAGTGATACAGATGAAAGTGGTTTTCTTAACCATTCTTCTCACACTCGTTTGACTGAACCCTAAATTATCCAAAAAACACGTATAGTACTTGTATTAGGGTTTTCCGTGACAGATGCGACACTTTTCATAATCAAAGTAAGTGTTAAAATGGTCCACTTTTCGTAACTATTTACGAAAAATTAAATTTTCTTCACTTGTTTGTTTCGACATTTGTTTTGAAAATCGTAACCATTGTAACATCGGTCACGCCCGATTAAATTTGAATTCGAAATAAGTTTAATTCCTTTTTTAACTTATTTTTTTTAAATATTGTATGTAACATGTAACAAAACATGATTTTTTGTAACTCATGTGATTATCAAACTGTAATATCTTAAAATGTTATTAACTAATTGAATTACATATGCATTTTTTGTTTTAAAATCTCTCGCTACCATTAATGTTAAGGAAATTGTAAATTGCCTAAAAACTGTAACACTTAATAGGTATAGGACACCCTTACATCATTCGAAAGAGGACTTTTTTGTTAATATTATGAAATAATAAAATACAGGGTGTTCCATTTAAAATAAGGCTCATATTACATATTAATGATCCAATTATTAACCTGTAAATACTGAAAAATTCTAAAAAATCGATCAAGCGTCTGAAAAACGGAGAGACATAAATCCGAACTCATTAAATGTGGAACGGAGAAACTTTATAGAATGCTGCAAACTATAATAAACTAGTGCTTAAATGGTCATCATGTACCTCAAGAATGGAAACTGGCGAATATCTCATCTATACACAAAAAAGGATCAAAAAAAGACCCTAATAACTATCGGGGATTTTCTGTAACTAGCACCATCAGTAGGATATACGGAAGGATAATAAGAGACCTTATTGAAGAAGAATACAGTAACCAGGAGGAGGAGGAACAAAGTGGATTTTCCGAGCCGGAAGATCATGCACTGATAATGTGTTCTGTCTAAAACAGATAATTGAAAGAAGACCGCCATTAATCAAGAAGTACATATAACGTTTATAGACCTTCAAAAAGCATATGACACTGTACCAATTATAAAGTTTTGGGAAACTTTGCAAGAGTCAAATATCAACCACACACTAATAAAGGCAGTACAAAATCTTTACGAAGGATCAAAAGCTAGAATTAAAATGAATAATAAAGTGTCAAGTGAATTTGAAATTTCAAAAGGATTACGCCAGGGCTGTTGCATATCGCCAACTCTATTCAAGATCTTCATAGCTCAAGCATTACGAACATGGAAAAGAAAATGTCAGGGAATGGGTATCGAACTAAATGAGACATGCCTATATAATCTACAATTTGCCGATGATCAAGCGATAATATCAAATTATAAAGACGATATAGAGTACATGGTAAGGAAACTAGTCGAAGAGTACGGATAGTGTGGCCTGATTGTCAATATCGAAAAAACAAAATATCTGTGTATTGGGGGAATTCCAGAAAATCTTAATATCGACGATAATGAAACAATAGCTACATGCAATGAATACAAATACCTGGGAATAACATTTAACAGAGAGGAATAAAAAATATAACATGAAGAAAATCAAATTCAATATCTATGAAACAATGATTCAGAAATACACTACTATATGGTATGCGAAACGTGGAGAATAACCGAAAGGAACAAAAAGAAAGTGGAAGCGACCAAAATGGATGCAATTAGACGAGCCATGAGAATTTCACGAACGGAAAGAATCAGAAATGAAGACATTAAACGACGTATGGGGATAGACGGAACAATAACAGAAGATATTACAGGAAACAACTAACATGGTACGGACATGTTCGTAGAATGGATAACAACAGTTTACCTAAACAGACAATGGAATGGATACCTGTAGGAAAACGAAAACGAGGAAGGCCAAAAAAATCATGGCTGCAGGGAATTCGGAAATCCATAAGCGAAAGAAATCTCACAGAAGACCAGTGTTATAATAAAAACGAATGGAGGCTAGGAATCGGACAACGGCGGAAGACCCTGTAAACACCCTGTAAAGAGATGTTTAATATTTGATGATAGAATACACTAATCTACTATCCAACTATTTAGACGTAAGAGTAAATTTGTTATGATTTGTTGGATTAGAAGATATCAATTTTTTTTTAATACTCCATATTTTAAGTATTTAGGTATAGGGAACCTTTATGAAAGTACACCTTATTTTTTGCGGGCAATCAAAAACGCAATAATATACAGGGTGTTCCATAATAAAAACATAACTTTGATGCGCCACACTTTTTGGACATATTTCAAAATAATTTTAAATGTAAAATTTATCAACCCGAAAGCTACTAAAATGACAAAATACTTTTACTGTTTCGCTATAAATATTTCTCCCTGCGTTGGTGATGATTCACCCTGTATACAGTAATAAAAACAACATCAAAACCCCATCAATAGTTAATTTCATATAAATGCTTAGAATTACATATTAGTTTAAATAATTAATGTGGTTTTATTGCTGAGTTTATCAGTTAAATGACACTTATTCCACATTTAAAATTAAAATCAAAAATTTAAATTTCATTTTTTGGTGTACACTCATGAAATTTAAAACCTTGCACACCACAATTTCTGTAAACAAAAGTTTGCACATTGTGAAGCGGGCTGAAGGGTATCATTTACAATTCTAACAGCAGGTAGTCTCAGCAGGGGTTATCTTATAGAAGGACTGTACAATGAATCATTACACTAAGCACGTTTTAGAAAATAGGTAATTTACGTTGCTTACTTAATTTTTTCTTTAAAGAATATATTTTGAAGGTATCGCTAATTACACACCATAGCTCGATTAATTATCGAATCAAAATTTTGTTTAGGAAATGTTTACTTTACATAATCACCAATGTAACAACCCTTAGAGCAATATGACTCCAAAGGAAGTAAATTAAACAAGCAAGGATATTATATTGTTATTGAAACTTATTCATAAAGTAAAGCCATTTACTTATAATGCTAATGGACAGGATTTTCTTTTTAAGTATTAAGATTACAATAGAGGACTTATAAACTTTCGAAAATATCTAATTATAAATATTTACACTGCAATTGCGCTTTTTCCTTAATAATTTCTTAGCAATAACATACACGTTCTTGGTTTTAAGTTGTCATAAATTTGATATGATATAAATTTGTGTTTCTAATATTACATCACAAACTAATCTTTATTCGCCAAAAATTGTTGCTTAAGTTGTAAAGCTTCGTACACACCTGAACAACAAACCGAGCAACAAACATAACAACGAACCGAAAGTCAAACAGAACGACAAACGATCTTTTATGATTTCCACAATCCGAACAACAAACGGAACGTTTGTGCTGTTCCCATAATTATTTTCAGTAGTTTTCAGTTCATATATATTTATTATTGAGAAGAGAAAATTGCGGAAAACAAGAAGATAGTGCCAACCAAATTTTTACGCACAAAGAAGAGTAAAAATTATAATTTACTTCGCTTTTTTTTATTTTGGAAATTTCCCGCCCAAATGATGCTAATAGGGACATAATTTTTTTCTTGCATTCTTAAACACTGATTAATTTAAAACATTTTTCTTCGGTCAACTCCATAATATTACCTAAAACACAACAAACCCACAAAAAGGTAATTCTCCCGCATAAGTTTGTTCGCCGTTTTGTTTAGATTCGTCCAAACCTGCAAACGCATTCGCGCGCATTTTCTTTGATGTCGGAGAAAAACCGACAAGTTGCGGGAACGCCATCAGGACTTGCGAATCTGTTCTAAAATTCGTACGTAGCACCGTCCAAATTAATGTTCCGATTGCCGTTCGGTTCGTTGTTCTGTTTGTTCCTCGGTTTGTTGTTCAGGTGTGTACGAAGCTTTACAATAAGCATATTAATATGAACTATATCTTATGAAAGGAGAGTTATGTAACTATAATTAACGACTTAACGTTACGTTAGTAGATTCCATTTACTATTTACACATATTTTCTGGAACATTCTGATAATTAACTATCGGGATATGATGACCCTATACTTCGCATGTTGTGCGCAACTGGATACAAGCAAATAAGTAATAATCAGTCAACCCAAATAACCATGTTTAGTTTTTTGATTTAATTTAAAAGTTATTGCTTGTAGACGTGTTTTTAAATCAAAATTATTTCTAATTTTATTTTGTAAATATTTCCTAAACAACATTTTGATTCGATAATTAATCGAGCTATGGTGTTTAATTAGCGATACCTTCAAATATATTCTTTAAAGAAAAAAATTAAGTAAGCAACGTAAATTACCTATTTTCTAAAAACGTGCTTAATGTAATGATTCACTCCTATAGTCTTTCTATAAGATAACCCCTGCTGAGACTACCTGCTGTTAGAATTGTAAATGATAACCCTTAAGCCTGCTTCACAATGTGCAAACGTTTGTTTACAGAAATTGTGGTGTCCAAGTTTTAAATTTCATGAGTGTACCTGGCAGGACGTTCGTACGATATCTCAAAAATTACTGGTAATGATTTTGAAAATACACATTTTACTTTCAAAAGGCGATTAAATTTTAAGTTTCCTTTAGAAAATGTTGGTAATATTTGCAATTTCGCAAATTACTTTAATTATACAAAATCAAAACAAAACTCTTATAGTATTGTCTACAACTGTTCCTTGACACTAAAAGGAACGTTATTTTGTTGATTACAAAATTTTTGTACATACCTTCAAAAGTTTTTAGCTTTGCATTCTATTACAAAACTTTATATAATTTTATCTAAAAATATTATTTGCTATGACATACCTGTTTTATGTTACAACAACAGTTGTGTTATAAATTCTAAACTCCAACTTTATTTGAACTTTTTTTTCTAAAACCAATTTAATTAAAATTTTTATCAGTTTTGATCAAACTTCTAAATATGACGTTTTTCCGCGTTACAGGAATTTTTCGTCAAGCCTACAAGAAAATTGGAAACAAATGTATATTATGTAAATTGTGTGAATAACATTTTGTTAGCGTTACATCAAGCAAAACTTTCTAAGCTCGCTAAAAATCAATCAAATTTTAGAAAAAAAGAAGTAAAAATCGTATTAACATTATAAATGTCGTGAATACATTTACATAATAACAACAAGGGGAGTGGTTAATCCTCGCATAAAAGAGAATGGCATGGGATGTCTGAAAGGAACGAACAATCAATGTAATCCGTATTATTATTATTATGAGCAATATTACTAAATCGTCCACATTTTTGTTTTACACGAACAATTTATTTTTATGATCATTTACGCTATTTAATATTATGTTTGTTTTACATTATTAAAAGACGGGGAATTATTACGTATATGCAAAAAATATATCAGTCGTCGGTCCATATGTTTTATGTTTTATGATGACGATAAAACTTGATGTATAGAGTCGTTGATAGAGTCAAACGGAAATTGTACTTTAGAGAAGGGTATTTTTAGTTTTTTTACAAGATTTACAAAAATTCAATCGAAAGAAAAATTATTTTTATTTAATGTTATGTTTAAAAAATTGTAGTGAGAAAATAATAAACAAGATACCTGATATTTAAGAATATGTTCGCTTATTATTAATCAAACAAAGAATTTTTAATAAATTTTTATTCATATAAAATTAGTAGAAAAAATAAATGTCTTTAAATGTAAAATATTGTTGATATCAGGGCGATAGATTGTTCTGTTTCAATAGTAGTTAATTATTGATTTATTCATTTCATAAATAAAAAGCAATAAAATCATATTTTTTATTATTATTTAAGTACTATACAAGCAACGTATTTTTCGAACAAACTCATAAATATGTTTTAAAGATAAAGAAACATAAATAAAGGATAACATTCTGAACTATCTATAAGTGTTACAGAAAAGCATTAAACTCACCAAGTAGGTCATCTATTTCAAATTGAATTCTCGGCGTTTTTCATTTCGTACGGCTCTGTAACTTGAATTCCAGAGCGACTTTTAGTTTTATTAACATTTTTGGGATTTATTTAACTATATGGCAAGAATTGGGATTCATTTAATTTTGGTTGTCTTTTTTTGTTGTCGAATTATCAACTGAGACGTAAGTCTACAAAAACACATTGCGCTAGAAAATTACCATTGCTCTAGTTTGCATCGATAGACACATACAAATTTTTTTTAATTATTACTTTGGTAATCCTTAAAATGTAGTTTAGAATTTAGAAACTTTTCGAAATTTTTCACACATACGACGGTTTGAAAACACCCCTTTTTTCACTTTTTTGACAACTCAACAGAATAATTAACAAAAACAAATGATTTCATCTGTACTGAGGCTGTCCTGCCATCCATCCGTATGTAAACACGATATTGCAAAAACTATCTGATTTTGATGGTATGTTCTTTAGAGATTTTACTTCAACATCACATACAATCGTGATGGGACAATCTATATTTTCAAAATTTACTTTTGCTAATTGGCTATAAAATGTTTCGTCACTGTCCATGTGTGTTCCAAAATTCGAAAGAACTTGAAATATGAAGATATTTTGAATCTCTGCCTTCCAAAGAATCTTTTCTTGAATAGTAAAAAAGACGTTAAAAATCTAATACGGATTTATCGCATAATTAGGTGCTAGTTCGTTGCCAGAGTCTTGAATTTAATATTTTGTTACGAGAGTTCGCCTAGCAATTTTGCGAATGGCATTGTCATGATCAATGTCATTGGCAAAATTGTAGAACTCAAGTGTACAATCGGTAATTTTTTCCCTGCAAAATCTAAACTCGAATGATATTCATCAAGACTATTTCACGAAAACACAAACTTTCTCTGTTGGTTGACAAGCCCCGAAAAAATGTTTGGCAGTTAATTTTTTACTAGAAATTTTGTTCCCATTGTTGAATGATGTGGGATTGGTTAAATATTCTATGAGTGAAATAGTCGTAAAAATCGTCAAAAAACTCCTACAGCTATAGATACATGACACTGACATAGTAGGTCCATGTCCATTGCCTCGTTCAACTAAGAACCACTCCTACATTCTAGAGGTCGTTGATTACTTTTCTAAATTCTCTTGTTTCCGTTACGTTCAACTTGTGCGACAACAGTATCTTCAGTTCTCCAAGATAATATCTTTGTTCTATTTGGGATATTTATAACACAACGTCTCCAATATTTTTTACAGACTGTAACTCAGGAACTAACGAATATGTTTATTTGAAAATTGGATAATCTTGTTGGGACTTACAGGGTATCTGTGACGTCATCACAGCAGCAGATACGTTATCGCAATGAAAAAATTTAATGAAAGGGGAGGATCAAACTTACTCAAATGAAAAGGTTTTTTATTTTAAATTCAACGGTGTATCACAGTGCGGGTACTAAAGTGGATAATTATACCCATACTTTATTTATTAATTTTATTTTTTATCAATCAAAAAACGATTAAGATACAATTCCAACCCCAACTGTTTTTCTTTAGCTTTTGAAAAAAATAAAGAAAAATAAAAATAGGCCTATCTGAAGTAAATCCGAACATGATAATTGCGGCATTTTACCTATCACTGGTTGTTGTTGCAAATAAACATTAAATTGAAAATTTGGAATAATTATTCACTTTACTACCCTCACTGTGATACACCGTTGAATTTGAAATAAAAACCTGTTCATTAGCGCTAAGTTTGATCCTCCCCTTCCATTGAATTTTTTCATTAAGATGATGTACCTGCTACTACGATGACGTCACAGATTACCTGTAGGTCCCAAAAAGATTAATTAATTTTCAAATAAACCTATTCGTTAGTTCTGAGTTACAACCTGTAAAAAATCTTGGGTCAAATATTTTCGATATCTGTTTACTTTAGTGGGTGTTACAGAATAACTACTCATAATTTTCAGAAATGATAAAGGACACTTAAATAACAAAAATTTGTAGATAAACTAATATCCCGAAAATTTTCAGCATCGAGATAATTTGGAATAAGTTGAATCATAGCAACCCTGAAAATTAAGAATAACTATGTTTTTAGTTGTCATTTTACGTCTGCCAATGATTATTTCTTACTAGCAAAGTGTGTTTAACCTAAAATGCATAATTTCACAAATATTGAATTTGCAGACATGCATATGGCTTACGTAGCTGAACATGGTAATGCTAACGAGGCGAGGCGAATTTATGCTGATCTCAAATTTTGTTGATATTAATATTATATAGATATACAGTGACCGGCAAAGAGTTTGCATCAAATGGGAAACATTTTTGTAATTGAGATATCCGAAAATTTCTTTTTTGGCAAATGAATTCAGCATATCGAATGACAAAAAGGCACGTGATGTGATCACTGTCATGGCGGCAAATTAAAAAAATAACGAATTTTTATAAATATCAGTTTTCCCGGCATTTTTTCCGGAAATATTGAGAAAAACAAAATTTTTGCGTTTGATTTGCATTAAACACAATAAAACCAACAAATAAACTTCACAATTCAGTAATTTTTATTTATTAGTCTACCAATGGACGGTAAAGAACAAAAAACATAGTTTTTTTAGGACGGACTTTGTTGCAATGGCCTACAGAAAACAAAAGGTTGAAATTACAAATTTAGAATTATTTTAAAATAGTTCTAAAATGATCAATTCTTCCATTCTAAACCCAATTTAAACAATTTTTTACAATATTGCTTGGATAATAAGCTCATACAAAAACATACAAAAATTTCCGGAAAAAATGCCGGAAAACTGATTTTGTATTTAAAAAGTGCTTGTAAAATGCGCAAGCAGATTTCCAAAATTTTATAAATAAAAAGTTATGAGCAGTTTTCGTTTTGGACCAAATGTGAAAAACGCCCTGTATCTTTTTGTTTGAAGATATAGCGACATTCAAATTTTCTCAAATTCGAGCTCGACACCCTTTAGTTACTTTTCCTGTAAAATTTCGGGAAGTGGCCGAAACCCCCCCAGGGAACACAAAACTGACTCACCCTGTACATGTTCATATTATGTAGTTGAATAGTATAAATATTACTTAGCAATTTTCCTTCTGCCTTAGGGACTTATTGTATTTAACGCATTGTTGTAAATCATAGGGTGCTAACCTCTGGTTTGAGTTCTATTTTTTGGTTTTGTCCCTGCTTGAAATCGCCTTCTCCCTGTAAATTTAGTTTTTCTACGTATAGTACTAGTTGGTTAATTAATTGTTTGGTGCTGGTACCCCCAAATTTAAAAGGCAGTGTAAAGCCACTCAAAAAGTTGGAAGAACTTTTCACATTCGTATTATAACTCTTCATAAAGACTTTTACTCCTTCTTGAAAGTTTTCCGGGTCATCCCTCACATTTTTTCGATATCGGATGTAAATTTCGTTGCAAATAGTTTCCACTCATTTATGAGAACATTGGTATTTACTTCCTACAGGATTGTCATTCGCACAAACTTCAGAATGATAATCGCAATCTGTATCTAATGAAAAGGTCGTGCTGGATCTTTCTAACGAATAATTTGTGTTTTTTGTTAGAGAGAGGTAGTGCTGGATTCCGGTTCCTTTACTAAAATGAGCGGTTTTAACAACTGATCAGGAGGGTTTGTGCCAGTAGCTATCTTGTATAAAATTACTTTTTGGTCTTGACACAAAATATTACATGCCGATGTTATCTTGTACCTGATTGATGTTTGTATATCTTTCCCTGTATTGCCTTCTGGGGCAAGAACACGTAAACTTTGCATATCAACATAATATTCGGTAGAGCTTGAGGAACTCAACACTGAATATTGAAAATTATTCAATTCCTTTATGTTATCTAAATTAACATCCTTATCATTCGCTGTATATTTCCTGATATCTACTTTGTTGGTAACCACATCTTTGCGTTAATGGCGTTAAAATTTGTTGTGATAAAATCTACTAATTGAACGAAGTTGTAGGCTTTGTTTTTTCTAGTGGGTATATCTTTACACAGCCTAAGAACTACTTCAAACATATATTATTTGTATTAGAGCCACGCGTAAGGAACTTTTTCTTGTAAAAAAGACACACAACCTCTTTTCTTTCCAACATTTTCTGTATATATTTTTGGTATTTGGGATACCTAGAGGTTTTTTCAAAAAATAATGCAATATTGATTCAACTTGATTCTCACTTTGATCTATCATTAAAATTTGTCTGAAAAGTCTGTATAAATCTTGTCTATTATCGGGCTCAATATCATTGCCGGAGGCCAAATCTATTTCCAGACCGTGATTTTAACACATGGAATGTGCAGAGTAACAATGTTGCATTTGGCCAATATGTTTAAAGCACTTTTGCTCTTTTTAATCATCATCAGTTAAAATGCCTGAAGGAAATATTTTGGGTTGGAATAATTTCTATTAATTTTTTTACAGCCACATCGAACACCATCACGTTTTTCAGAAGTTGTAAGGACACATCCAACTGGAATACCTCCAACCGAAGACTGCGTTACAAAAAAAATAATTTATGATTTTCTATATCACAATTTCCAGTGGCATCCACAAATAATATTTCAGAGGTTTGAACTTGTTGCTCTTTGCATCTTCGATGTACATAAAGAAACGACGTAATGTTCTAAAATTTGTTCAAAGTATCAGTAAAACAAATTTTTCCCCAGCGCAGCTAACATATCCTTTCCAGAACGAGCACCAAATGATTCCCTTGAAATACTTTTTCCATATATTTGAAAAATTATTTTTTGTTGGAAAATAATGTCATTTCATCGTAATCATTGCCAAGTGTCTCCATTTTAGAAAAACAGAAACTGTGGTAAACCGATGACACTGGAGTGGCTCTACGAAAATATTGAAGAATCTCTTGAATGGCTTTCATCTGCATGGGTCTTTTGATAGCGCAGTTAGCTGATTTGCTCGGGAATATTGAGGAGGAATACGATGTACTGTGATTATAATTTTGGCAGGACAATCTTTGTTTCGAGATGAATGGAGCTTCTCTTCGATTAGTTTCAGAAATTTTTATTTCACGAGTACTAAAGTAGCAATAATAGTATCGTTTAAATAAGTTTTTCTTTGGCACCTTAGTGGGATTTTGAATAGTTTTGTGTATGCTCTATGCTGTTTTGGTAGTATTCCTTGATAATCTGTCATCCATTTCTGTAAAAGAAACAACTTAGAACACACTAGTTAAGAAATTATTGCACTATTTTTCAAGCTTAATAACGAACTTTAATATTCTTCTTTAAACAAAAATAATTTATTTTTGAGGTACAGATTTTCTAGGCTTTCACAAAAAGCAATCATACCCAAAATTTTGGTTACTTTTTTGTCGCGACGTACAAAATACTGCGGTGTTCACATCGTCCTCTATGGCTGTCTAATATGTGAAGCACAAATTAACCATCTAATAAAAAAGTTAGTTGAAAAAATAAATACCCGACTGCACAAAAGAAATTGAAAGTATTATTAATAATCAACCGAAAGTGAAAAGTGAAAACAAGTGAACAATATCGAATTATGAGTTTTTTTAAATAAAAACGTTGCGCTACTGATAAACCGCACATCGTTATGAAGCCCAGAATCTAATTGGTCTAACTCCAAAACAAAAAAACAGAATACCAGACACTTACATTACGACATCGAGAAAACTGTTCCAATGTCATTCTTCAACCCAGAATTAGATCAAAACACATTTATACAGGGTGTTAATTTTTGGAACAAACTAACTTTTATCTAATCCATTATCCATTTCTAGCATGTAGAATGACAATGGAACCGTTTTTCGTTGTTTTAAATTGCATATTCTGATGTTTATGTACATAACCTCATTCTTGTCGGCTTCAGTTATTACAAAATTATAAAAGTTACTCACTTCTATTTCTTCCTTATTAGGCTTGTCCTTACGGTGTGGTCTTTGTATTTGTATTTTGTATTCATAATTTGGTGGCAATTTCATATTTTATTCAGTCACAAAATCAAATGTAAAAACTAAACTGCGCGTACTGAATCCATACTAATCGTTTGATTGCGTTTTCCTGGGCAAATGTTTCTTCACCGCAGATTTATTTTTTAAAGAACATTTTTGCGATCACGGGTGTTAAAAAAAATTTATAAAAAAATTTTATTAAATTTTTTTTCACATGTTATCATACCGTCTCCTTTTTTTTTTGTATGTTATGTTAGGCCGATTCCCGATCCGGGTTGTGGTTTAGTTTTTGGGGTGTGGGATCCTCTTTTTTCACTTCTCTTTCTTATATATTTTATTTTGTTGGGTTGGTTTATTGTTTTCCAGTTTTTTTTGAATTTGAAGAAAAAATATGTGGTTTGGAATTCAACTGTACTTATTGTATTTTTTAATTTGTGAATCTTGTAACAAAAATTAAAAAAAAACATTTATTTTTTTAGAAGAGGAGAAAATCCTGATGCGTAAAGGGTTAAAATGAAGTTTTTTTTTTATTTTGGGGGGGGGATTGTTGATAATTATGTAGTGGGACCATATTTACGCCCTGCACGTTTGGTGGTTGGGGGAATAAGGATTTTTTGAAACATACTTTACGTAAATTACTTGAAAATATTCCTGTTAGTATTCGAAGAAATATTGTTTTCCAACATGATGATGCCACTATACTCAGTATACTATTGGCGCGGAGTAATAAACCTGTCAGAATTATCGAATCTCCCGTATTGCAGTGGCGTAGGTACCTGATACGTTTGGAAAATCATATTTTTAGTAGGTAAATATATTATAATAGTAAAATCTACCTTGATATGAATTATTATGTGGTTTCTTTTATTGTTTCAATCCTTACTTTGTGGAATCTATTTTTCATAGTAAATAATTTAATTCAGCAATATTCCACCGTTTAATAAGATATAAATAGATACAAAACTTTTGTAAAACACAGTATTTGAATATAAAATTAAACTCTAAAATCGATAAATGACAAATGTGTCGTTTCTCAATTTGTCTATTTTAAATTTTAATTTTATATAGGTACGTATACTGAGTTTTACAAAAGTTATGAATCTATTTGTATCTTATTAAACTGTGGAATATTTCAAAAAATTATTTACTATTATGTGGTTTGTTTCTTATTATTACAATTAAGAATCGATATAGCTAAATAAAGTAATTTTAAAACAATTATTCTTTAGCGTCAAAATGTGTGTTGGATTATCTATCATCAGGTAAAGTGGGGTCGTTAGCGCAGTCATTACGGCAGACGGGTTGTAATTTCTGCGAAAGATTACAGATAATTAGTTGTTTGACCGAAGGGCTTCGTATACTTTCTAAATGAAAAATATGTTTAGTTTGTTATTAGCAATGAATCGGCTTGTTTGTTTGTTTGTGTGTTAGTGCAAATAATTTTGAAATGGAAAACTTTTCACCAGCAAAACGTGTTAAAAGTGGTGCGTTATCTGCTAATGAAAAAATTATAATTTTAAATGTGCATGACGCTGTTCGATGTCAACACCCTGCAAAAGTGTCGATGATATTGTAGGATTATGTTCTGCAATGACGGAATATCAAAATCCACCATTTATAAACTAGTGAGGGAAAGAAAAATTTGGGACAAGTGCTTCACCCACTTCCATCTCCTGGTCGGCGCCCGATGGAATTAGATGATGCAATGAGGAATTCTGTCCGTAGAAAGGTTCACTCGTTCTACTTACGGAAAGAGATTCCTACAATCGATAAGATTTTACTAGCAGTAAATGAGGATGAAAATCTACCCCAAATGAGTCGTAGAACACTGTGGAAACTTCTTCGCAAGTTGAAGTTTACTTGGGAGAAGATAAATAGAAGATCCGTTTTAATTGAAAAACAAGAGATTATTACATGGAGGAGAAATTATCTTCGGGAAATAAGAAAATATAGGCGTGAAGGCAGGCGTATATTCTATTTGGATGAAACCTGGATCAATGCAGGACATACCGTAAAAAAAACATGGCATGATAATACCGTTACGAGTGCTCGACAAGGATTTATAGAAGGGCTATCGACAGGATTTCGACCGCCTTCTGGGAAAGGAACACGGTTAATTATTACTCATATTGGCAATGAAGATGGCTTTGTAGATGGTGGTTTGTTAGAATTCGAATCAAAGAAAACTGGCGACTACCACGAAGACATGAATGCTAATGTGTTTGAAGAATATTTTGAGCAGATGCTAGATTTGATACCCCAAGGATCTATAATAGTTATGGACAACGCCAGCTACCACTCACGAAGATACGAAAATTTACCTACCAGCGCTTGGAGGAAAGCAGAAATTATAGATTGGTTATCTGTTAAGAATATAACTTTTGAGGATGACATGGTGAAAAGAGAATTATTGGATATTGTTAAAGTTCATAAGAATAAGTATATACGTCATGTTATTGACGAAATGGCAAAGAATCGGGGCATTGAAGTACTGCGTTTACCACCTTACCATTGTGAGCTGAATCCTATAGAGTTGGTTTGGGCTCAAGTAAAAGGTGACGTCGCTCGTAACAATACCACTTTTAAACTCGACGACGTGAAAAACTTCTGGAAAATGCATTAAACAAAGTAACACCTGAAAGATGGAAGAACTGTGTATCTCATGTCGTTAAGGAAGAAGACAAATGTTGGCAACTGGATAATTTAGTAGAGATAACATTGGAGCCAATTATTATATCAGTAAACACACAAGACAGCGATTCTGATTCCGAAATGGAAATTTCAGACGAGGAAGAAAGTTAAATGACCAAGCGTAATGTGCCTGAAACAGTGTTCTACTCTCTAAACACCATTTATTGTAACCATGAGTGAGTATTGTCAGTTATTTTAAATATACCTATTTTACCTACTAATGTCTTGTTATTTAAATGAACATTTTTATGCCTGTTACTTTTATCTATTCATTTTGATAAGTTTCCATGACAACCACATAATTTTATAATTGAGCCAAATTTACTTTTTGATGCCTAAAATCGGTCCCCGCAAATTAATTGTAATTGTAATAAATGTACTGACGATATCTGCATTACTATTTTATTTTATATTTATGTCATATATTATTTATATGTTATTTATTTTATTTGTATAGTAGATCACATTACAAATTTTACTTCTTACGTATTATATACCATTATTTTTGTATCTTGGTATAATACCCACATCTACGGCTATGATTCTCGTTTCGTCAGTACCTGGGCTGATGGCAACGTGTTTACACAGATTAAACTATTGTTCTCAGACCCTAGATGGGTCGATATGCTGCAAGAGCGGCACAATGATCGTATTTTGGTTAGAATTTATTGGTTTTACTTAACCGTAGAAGTACCGCTTTCACAAGAAAATAAAGAATTATTTCAAGCAATTATGATTTATTACTCCGCGCCAATAATATACAGACTTTAGCACACTTCGGATTGAATTGTCGAAATTTTCTAAATGCACAATATCCAAATGGTTGGATAAGAAGAAGGGGAGGGCAATTTCTTGCCCTGTCTGTTCATCAGATATGACTCCAGTTGATTTTGTATTTGGGGTCATATTGAATCACTGGTTTGTGGGATATCTGTGGAGTTAGTGGCTCGAATGATTCTGACGTTTGATGATATTCGTGAACGACCCTAGATATTTCGAAGAATTATGCAGTCGATTATAACATCGTTATAATTTGTGTATCGAAAACGATGGTCGAAACTTCGACAATTTTTATAAAGTTTCACGCAGTAATATTTCTAATGAAGCGTTTTAAATTAATTACTTTGATTTAGTAACTACTCTTTCCTGTTGTGATTGAGATTGTTTTAAAGATTTCTAGTTTACCTTGACAGTAAAAAATGTTTATTTAAGTATCGTCTATCATTTTTGAAAACTAGAATAGTTATTCTGTGATACCCTGTATAGCAATTAATTCTAGCGTTCTACCTTTTCTGATTAGAATACTATACAATATTTACTCAATAGTGGGGGCGCTAGTAATGTTAAGGTAACACCCCCTTTAAATTAAATTCTAGCAATTTTACAGGAACAATACATATCCATCAGGTAGAATATTTTGTTATTTTCGAAAGGACTAACATTTTTAGAAGTTTTCTGCCTATAAACAAATTTTTTTGTTCCTCCTGAAAGCACATTTTTCAGTTGTTCATACTTGTCTTGAAACTTGATTTTTACACACAATGCGGAAGTACGACTACTATGCGGTAAAGTCCAGCTACTATGCGGTAAAGTACCGCTACTATGAGGTAAAGTGACTGATTTATCTGCTATTTGGGAACGTTTTATAAAAAAATAAGTATAAGATCCGACAAATTGTTTTAAAAAATTTACTTTACACCATACTTGACACGAAGAATAAGGGCGCATTTAATTTTTTTTATTGATGATGATATTGATGGCGCCATCTATACGTCAGTTAAACATACCGGGTGACCTAACCAAACTACAAAGTTCGATTGCTCCGTTATAAAACAAGATATCGACTTCTGGGTTTTTTTTTATTTAATAGATATCCATTAGTTGCACTTTTTAAAAAAATATTGTTCTTACATACAGGTGGTTCTAAACTAGGTAACTGGACCAAAGTTGAGTTTTTTTAATGGAACATCTTGTATATCTAAACTTATTTCGATTCTCTGTTAAAAATAACTTAAGTTTGTATACATGATTAGAGGTCTAGCAGCAACTGTTACAGCGTTAACTGACACTTACTGCGAAAAAAGTCCCATCTTTGGAAAATCACAGCACTTACAACCTTTGTTATTTCTTGTTCATCTTTTCGGAATTGGTCCCATATTTTGGTCAAAAATTCTGAAACCTAACCCCTGCTGACGTTTTTAATTCTATACAGGGTTTTTTTCTCAATTTTTTCAAATGGAACACCCTATATACGGATATGTCATTCATGTGCGATTTTTGAGAACTTTCTAACGATATAACACACTTGGGTGTTAGGACCGGAACTTTTGAGATATTCCACAATTATTATTTTAGGTGGAACTTTCACTCAAAATAGAGTAGCACTAAAATTGGTATACACATTTCGAGTAAGACAGTATATCTTTCTGGTAAAATTTTATAAAAAGTTATTGCGGCATTGTAGTGTTGGATTTAGTCTTTAATAAGATTTAATAACATCAAATGCTAATTTTAATAATTTATCGATAACTTAAAAATTACCCAACTGGAAGAAGAACTGAAAACTATTAAATGGGATATTTTAGGTGTCGGAGAAGTGAGAAGAAGAGGAAAAGATCAGATTAAACTCAAATCAGGTAATGTGTTCCACTATGGGTGAAGAAAACCTCAATAGGAGGTCAACAAGAGTAATATATGTATATAAACTTAAAACTAAATGAAAGGTACCATATAAAAGTAATACAAGTTTACGCTCCCACTAGTGATTATGACGATGATGAAATTCAAAACTTTTATGTAGATATAGAAAAAGCTCTAAAGCAAGAACCAGCCTATTACAATGTTCTGAATTGGCGACTTTAATGCAAAAACTAGAGAGCGGCAGGACGATCAAGAAATTGGAATAGAAACTTTTGGAATCGGGGAAAGAAACGAAAGAGGTCAAATGCTGCTTGATTTTTTATCCCAACACAACATTTATGCAATGAACACTTTCTTAAAAAAGAAAGAAAGTCGGAAGTGGACGTGGATAAGTCCTGATGGAAAACCAAAAACGAAATTGATTTGGTCATAACAAATAGAAAACAAATAGTACAGGACACAACAGTGCTGAATAGAATATCGGTCGGGAGTGACCACAAAGCAGTTAGAGCTAATATAACCATTAATCTAAAGAAAGAAAGATATAAAATGCTTAATAATCGTCACAACACTAAATGGATTCCACCGAATGCACCCGAAGCATATGCCGAAGATATCACGCAATCTCTACAACACTCTAATGAGGAACAGATGAATATTAATGACCAAAATAGACAGATAATGGAATCAATAAAAAATGCACAATCAATGTTTTGTAGACGAGACAACACAACAAGAGAAATAATCAATATTGAAACAAAAGCCCTAATGGAAAAGAGAAGAAACCTGAGTGAAATGAAAAGAGAACTGCACAAGACTATAAGAGTCTCAATAAAATTATATCAAAAGAAATTAGAAAAGACACTAGGAAATATAATACTGAAATTATCACGGAGACTATTGAACAAAATAAGAGTCTAAAAGATATGAGAAAGAAGCTTGCATATGGCAAAAAAGAAATATGTAAATTAAGAAGAATAGATGGAACATTGGAAACGGATAGATAAGAAATATTAAAAACCGCTGAAATATTCTACAAAAACCTCTACACTAGCCAAAAAACGCAAAGAAAAGAAATGGAACAAGTAGAAAGACTCGTGAACCAAGGATCAGAAATACTAATACCGATAGTACTGTCAGAAGTAAGAACAGCTCTAGCAGAAATGAAAAATAACAGATCACCAGGAGAGGATAGAATAGGAATAGAAGCAATAAAATCAGGCGGAGACTCTCTTATGCGGTCAGTTAGAAACCTATTTAACAAATGTCTAGAGCAGGGTAATATACCAGATGACTGGAACAACGCAGTTATTGTTCTACTCCATAAAAAAGGCGACATCACTAAATTAGAAAATTATAGGCCCATAAGTCTCCTGTCCATACATATAAATCATTTATGAAAATATTAACAAAACACTTAACCTTGAAGCTGGATTTATATTACCCGCATGACAGGCAGGTTTCAGGAAAGGATATCGTACAAACGATCATTTACAAACCGTAAAAATATTAATCGGAATCTTAGATTTGCTGACGATATTATATTAATCTCGGACAACTTAGGAGATGCAATTGAGATGGCAAAAAGCCTCAAGGATTCGTCGCAAAAAGCAGGTTTAAGCATAAATTTTGAAAAACGAAAATTATGACGAACCTTGTGATGAATAATAACGTAAACATTGATGGAAACATAATAGAGCAAGTTGATACTTACAAATACCTAGGTCATGAACTAAGAATAGGAGAGATAACCAAACGCATGAGGTACAAAGGAGAATAGGACTAACTTGGGCCGTTTTCGGTAGACTAATTCACATCTTACGAAAGCAACATCCCAATGTGCCTAAAAACGAAAGGTCTACAACCAATGTGTACTACCCGTCCAGACATACGGATCTGACACTAACACTAACCCTAAAATCGGCCAATAAATTGAGAACAGCACAACGAGCTATAGAACGTGCAATGCTAGGTGTAAGCTTAAGAGATCTCATACTAAACGAGCAAATCCGACAAAGTCCAAGACGTCATAGAAAGAATAGCCACTATAAAGTGGAACTGGGCCGGCCATTTGGCTAGATACAGGATGGGCGATGGACGAAACGTATCTTGGAATAGAGACCTAGGATTCAACCAGAGTCAGGAAGGCCGCCGACCAGGTGGACAGACGACCTGAGAAGAGGGGCTGGAAATTGGATCCAGAAAGCTCAGGATAGAAATGACTGGAACAAATTCAGGAGGCCTATGTTCAGCAGTGGACGCGAATGGCGGTATGATGATGATGATGATGAACTTAAAAGACCAACATTCTCTTCAACTTGTCCTTAGTTCAGTAAGTGTTCAAAACATTTCCTTGCGGCCAAGTTTACAGAAATCGACCGACAAGGGCAGAAGAAATGAAAATAAGAATAACAGATGTTTAATGTTTCCACTTGTTCTCAGGCGTTTAATCTTTGTTCGTCCGACGTTCGTAAATGTGCTTAGAACAAGAAAATGTTTTTACTGAACTAGGGAGAAGTTGAATGTTGGTCTTTTTGTTTTTTTTAAAATAACTTTAAATTATTAAAGTTTGAAAGGCCTAAATACGACAATACAACACCGCAATAACTTTCTGTAAAATTATTACCAAAATTATTACCAAGTGTGCTATATCGTTAGAAAGCTCTTAAAATCGCATTCGAATGACTCATCGGTATAAAGGGTGTTCCATTTAAAATTGAGAAAAAGATTTTCGACCACCCTGTATTGTATTAGAAAACCGTCAACAGGATCAGGTTTTGTGAATTTTGACTATAATAGGCGACCAATTGCAAAAATATGGAAAGAAATAACAAAGGGTGTCAGTGCTGTGATTTGTCAAAGATGGGACTTTTTTTTACTAGTTAACGCTATAACAGTTGCTGCTAGACGCCTAATCATGTATACAAACTCAAGTTGTTTTTCAATCAGCTTAATGAGGACTTGCCCTTCGGGCTCGTTCCTCAAACAAAGCTGTCGCGCAGTAAAAATCCTACTTTCCACACTCTAATGTAAATAACTATTGTTAATTAAGCAAATTAATGTTACTAAAACATTTTTCCTACAATGGATTCCAATTGATGAAGTATTAAGTTATAACTGCTACCACCAATGTTTAACATTATTAGGTCATACAGTTTACTTTAGGCACATATCATTTTCAATTATTTTGAAGTTCATCGAATTTTTTTGTGGTGCTTTCATTGTGTGCATAATGAAAATGCCAAATATTGAAACTAAAATAATTTGATGAGGTTTTAGCAACACCTTCCTGATTTTATACTTATGTTTTATTTTTTATTTTCTTCGAGTGAAAGTTTATGGAACCTACTTTTCGATTTTTTTTTCAATTAACGTATAAAAACGTTTCTTACCTTTTTTTTTAATTTGTCAAGGCTGTTTATTTACTTGTTCGTAAATACCTACATGTATGTTAACTTTTATTTGTAAACGTCGCGTTTCTGCTTATTTTATTTGAACGACCTAATCACTATTGCTTTGTATTTAAAATATGTGTTGATCTGCAATTACAAATAAAGAGACTAAACAAGTGGCAATCTACAAAGTATGCGTTCAGCAAAACACATAGTAAAAATTTAATGCGCATGTTATGTATTAAGAATGTGATGTTTCACCTGGAGAAATTTTGAAAGTTTTCCAATTTTTTTTGGTATATTTGACCTGCACTTATTCCAGTTTACAGAAATATTTGAAGTATATTTTTAAAATTAAAAAATTAATATGTACACTCTGTGACATATTATTTCTCTGACAAATATTTATTTCCAGTGTAAACCAAAATATATTTGATTAATAATGATAAATTTATATCTAAAGTTTCCCCAAACCGGTATTTAAATCATTTTTTTGTAATTTTGTATTTTCTGTTAGAAATTTCGTCTATTTTGCATACCGTGTTATAAAGTGAAATTTACAGTTTTATTTTTGTCATTACTCTCATTTTTACTTTGGCTAATAATAAACTACTTTACTATAATTAATAGTCAATACGTTGCTTTCTAAATTTCCTAGACTTTCTTTTCTTATTATTCCAACCTAACCCAACTTCAATTAATGTTTGACAAGCAAAGCAATTTTCGAGTTGTTAATGGGTTTGTTTCAAAGTTTAATTAAGGTACTACCACTTTGCGCAAATGATTTTGGCATAGGTGGACTGCATATTATTTTAGAAAATTCGTTTTACGTCACTAATGGAAAATCGTTTTCAACTCTGCTGAAATGGTTGGTGGCGGTTATTTGATTTTGTGTAATTTCAATCTTGAAAATTCTTCTAAATTGAAACGGTATATTAGTTTACATTGAAGTTTAAGCCCTAGCACACTAATGAGATAAGTCACCAATACTTTATGTAAATATTCCAAGAATTAGAAAATATATGTTCGGCAGATTATGCCCAGAATCTAATCAGATCTGCGCTATTATAAATAACACCGACTTGCCAAGTTTCATACAAATCGGACTGGTGGTTTTCCTGTCGTCTTTTTTTTCCATACAGCCGGAAGGCAGAGAATTTTTTGCATTCATTATAATCTACTAACTCTAATTCGTAGGGAAAAGTGAAAAGAAGGGGTATTAAAAGTTGAGTCAAAATAGTATCCCGACGGAATTACAATTTTATTAGTATTTTTTGTTGTAATAATTATGTCAATTATTTCAAAGCAGGAGTGATTTAACTTTTACATAAACACAATAATAATAATAATACACAATAATACTAATAATTTGTGCTTAGTTCAGCACTAGTTTCTGTTGAAACAATTTAATTAGGTTCATCAAAATATGTATTACAAATGACTAAACGTTCCAATTTGTAATTACTAATTACCTTGTAAGTAGTAAACATCTCATTCAATTATCTTCTTTGGTTTAGCAGTTGCTTTATTTTTAAATAGATACGGCATGGTGAAAACTTCTTATATCGGAGGTTACAAAATATTAAAAAATTTACCTATCAAAATGTGTTATGTTAAAGTACAGTTATTGTTATTATTTTCGATTATACACCGCTTTAAAAAAATGGTTGATATATTATATATATACTTTTTTAATAAGACACACGTTTGAAAAGATCTCTTATCGAGAGCGTTTAAAAAAATATAGCATGTTAATATATTGTTACGCAACTGGAGTTCCCATAATAAATTAAAATAATCCCTGAGTTTCTAGAACTCCGTTCGAGAACATTCAATTATCTTCTAGATTTTTATCTTTCATATATAAAAGCGTTATTATAAATTTAGGAATCAGTTGGAAGCGATTATTCTGTAATTTTGTGTTGGATATAAATTAAATGTATGTAATAATTAAAGTTAAAGAAGTGTACGAGTTAAATAAAAATAAGTGTAACTTGATCCGGTGTGTTTAATTCCTCTTGCGCTAACAAACAACGATAAAGTTCTGTAACAATATTGTATTTTGGAAGATGAGGTCATTATTAATTAACAACAATAAAATTTTATTTTCAAAATTTAATGTTTATATAATATATGTTACTTTATTCAAATTTCATATACACAATTATGACGTTTATTTCAATTAAAAAGAATATTTCCTATAGGCATTTTTCTAATTTGGACATTTAAAGTGACATTTCGTTGAAATAAAAGTAAGCCCACCTCTAGTGTAACTTTCCATAACTAGTTTCAAAAGTAAAATTTTTTAGCGACCTGTCTGATTGTTCACATGGTTTTGGAAACGGTAACCATGGTAACTCGTCACATTCTATTAGAATTAATTCGAAATAGGTTTAATTCCTTTTATTTTTTTCAAAATTAGAAAAAATGTTACATGTAACGATTCATGAGTTTCAACATAAATAGCTATTTATAATAATACTTTAATACACAGATAATAAATTTTAACAAAAATAATAGCAATGATTAAACGTTTACCGGTATATTTTACGAAAGATGAAACTTGAAATATTTCATAGCAACTTCTTGTAAAGCCTTGAATCACAGCTACAGGCATGTTCATCGGCTGAAGAAGTACAGTAAAACCTCTAAATAGCGGTCACTAATATTTGCTGCAAAACTAACCGGTATATGGAGGTGGCCGTTATTGGGAGGAAAAAAATTATTTCTATGCGTTATTTATTAAAAGTATGGAACATAATACTGTTCGCTATAGGGTACTACATATCTGCATTAAAAATAACTATAAATGTGCTGATGCAATATTAAATAATTAGACGATATAATAATGAAGAGTTATACATATTCAATACATAATACATACATTTACCTAATATATACTATAATTGCTCGTTATACTCTATTACAATAATTAATTACATTAAAACCATTAAACTACATTTTTGTGAAATATCTTTGTATTGAGGTTTATTTTACATTTTAAGCTACTGGAATTTGGTCTTTCATCGAAATCTCTTGCAGGACCTTTCTGAGAATACTGCTTTCGCAAAACATTTAGTAATTGTAAACAGGCGAAACGTTTCTCCAGGCTACTGATATCTAAACTAAAGTGCTGGTTAATCTTGATACTTTTTCCGCATCTTCAAAAGGACGTTCGGTATTTGTGAATGTTAGCAGCCTTTTGATTAAAAAAACTTCCTGTAGGCCATCTTAAAGTTTAGGATAATTCCTAGATCCAGTGGCTGGCAATGGGATGTAGTGTTTGGGGGTAGAAAACAATGTTCACATTTTCAAGAGTCACTTTGGGATGTCGACGGCATTATCCAGAAATAATAAGACTTTTCTATTTTCATCAATTTTTTAGCCAGGAAGTCATAACTCTTACCGTCATCCAAGCTTTTTTATTAGATACCCATTCTAACGGCAATTTGTTGATATGAGCATCTTTTTCCAATGATTAACGGATTTTCCTTATCACCTTCCCTATTTGTACAAAATAAAATTCGTCAATCTTTGTTTTGCAGCTTTTTTACCACTACATCTATCGTTTATTAAAGAGAACATTTTGTTTGCATCGCAACGTAAAAAGTCCGGTCTTCGTCAGCATTGTACATATTTTCGGGTGAATATCTCTTCAATATTACTGACAGCTTTGCTTTCCAAGCTTCAACAGTGTCCAGGTTAATATCAGCTGACTCCCCGCAAATTGTTTTAAAGGTTATGTTATGTCTTTGGCAAAATTTCTCAAGCGAATACAGGAGAATTTTTATCAGTTATAACTAAGGGTCGTAAACAGTTAACTGTAACGACATGTGAGAGTTGGGCGTGCATCGCGCTACCTAAGCGATAACTTTAATGCTTAAAACACACGTGTGTCGATAAAGTCAAGTATTTCTTGTACAGAAGCACACACGCAACGAAAGAACACCCGATGCAGCATTTCGATCTTATTATGAGCTCATCAGAGGTGTATACTTCAAGTGCGGTATACAAATGTACAAGACGGCGGTTGGTCTTTTAAACAGGTGTTCTTTCGTTGCGTGTGTGCTTCTGTACAAGAAATACTTGGCTTTATCGACACGTGTGTTTTAAGCATTAAAGTTATCGCTTAGATAGCGATGCACTTTAACACTCACATGTCGTTACAGTTAACTGTTTGCATTTTTCTTAGTTTATACTATTCATACGTGTCCATGTTATACACGAGATGTCGTAAGACACACATTTTACTTATATTTATCAGTTATGGTTCTAAGCTTAAAGCATAAACTTTCTTTCGTTCATTGGCTTGAATTTCCTACATGTTCTTGCCACAATTTTGTCACATTCTCCATGAAGAATAAATAGATTCATCAAACTTCATGCGAGTAATTATTTGCCTCATTGTAATTTGTTTTTGAAAACGTATTAAGTAGTAAATCACAATCTTAAAACTTCAACATCTGTCAAACACAGTGAATAATTGAGCGATTGTCAAATCACATGGCGTTCCATGGCTAACTAATGCAAATTATGTGAAGACAATGTGATTTTAAATCATTGCGATTATATCAAAAAAGTTGACGAGTTAGCTATACCATTATGCTATATCAATTCGAAGGTATTTAATTGTCTATCAGAATTTTAAATAATATACAGGGTGTTCCATTTGAAAAAATAAAGTTTTAACCTTTTTTGAATGTCACGTCAAAATCATTAGAAAGATAGATCGTGTCTATTCATTGCAATAGCCAAATTTTCAGATTACTCCTATGCCCCGTTTTCCATAAACGTCTAACCTACCATCGACCATCAATGACCCTGTATGTAACAGCACTGTTGAACATACTAACTCAAACTGTGTACGCAAAATACGATTTTTAGAGGAGCTTAATGGGCCTTTTTTAATTGCACTTTCTCTGTAATGACTGTCTATTGTAAATCGAACAAATTCTTTAAATCCTGTTCTTAAATACCGGCAATCTTTAAGCCTCACATAATGAAACAATTATGTATTATGGACAACTTGAACGCTAAGCTGTTGTCTACTAATGACTCATTACTTGAGAATGGCCGGAAATGGAGGTAGAATTACATGTATTTTTTCCAAGAAAGTTTACAAATAAGTGGCCGTGGCCGTTATCGAGAGGCGGTTGCTATTAGGAGGGTCATTAATATAGATATTTCCGTATAATTGATTTTTGACTTGGAAAAACTTGACTGGAGTTTTAGAGGTGGCCGCTTTTAAGAGGTGGCCGAAAATAGACGTTTTACTGTATTATAGTTAGAAAAATTAACGATAACAAAAAAACTGAAAAATCTGTACCTATTTGTCATGTTTTTTATAATTACTCCAACATTACAGTTTTTATTTGATTTCTTACTTAATGAAAACCTACATTAAATCCAGAATAAAACTTTCAACAACCTGAGTTCAGTCATAAATGTATTAATTGGAGATAATACATTTAATTTAATATCAAAATCTTATATACTACATCTTTTATATAAATTATAATTCCATCACATTATAAATTAATTTATTTAAATAACGACTCTCCCAAAACTATTTAAATTAAATTAAATTTGAGTACCTAGTGTGAATGTAACCATATGGTTTTTAAAAAAAATTGTAAAATAATTATTAAAATAGAAGTCATATACAGAGTTTTCGACTTAAGGTGTAAGATAGAGATATGTATAGGAAAACCTAAATCAAATTGACGAAGAATCGAATCCTTTTTATATTAATAATTAAAAATATACATACTGTTCTATTAAAAGACACTTCATTTAATTTATTTTTTGCCCCCTGATTATCGAGAGAGTTTTTAGTCTAAGCTTAACAACACCATCTTAGAGTGATTCCTATTAATTTAGAAAAATTGTACAATTTGAGAAACAAGTAGCATAATAAGAAGCAAAAACAATTGGTCATAAAATTACTTTCTGAGTTTAGATATGTTACAATCTACAGGGTTCGCCATTACTCAGACCTCGGCTTTGTAAATAATGTCATCATAAAATTACTCATTTCGATTGAAAACTATCATGGATTAAACTTTTTTTTGTTATAACTACATGGTGTTTAGTTTTCGCTGTTCTGTTCGATGAAAAATATTTTTTACATTTTTTCAATTGATTGCGAGGTTGCCATTTTAAAAATTCAGCATCAGAAAGAAATGTCAGAAAACAAGTTTTTTTTTCAAATTTTTGAATTTGTAATTGTAAATTCGTAGCTGAAAGTCAGAACTGTTTAAATAGCCTAAAATATTTTTCTAATTATTCTAATAATTCTTATTAATCGCTGAAACTAATTTTTTGAAATAGCACCTTCGATTCTAATGTAGTTAATTCTTAGTTCTTTTTTTCTTCCAACATCTTAGTTATGGAGATATTTGTAAATTTTCAATTAAATCATATGAAGCATTATTTTAATCAGCTAACTTGGCTTAATGTAATAATAATAATATTTATTTAGTTAATAATAACTATTAGCATCTTACATTTGATATATACTAGTTACAATTTTTTATTAACTAAAATTTGTTCTTAACATATATTTCAGTTTCTGGATTTGAAAGCAGACATAGTGCTACTACATTTTATTTTTATTAATTAAAAGTTAATTGTAAAATAAAATGTTTGAAGGTGTATCAGATATAACAATATTCTTCCCTTTTCACTAAATAAAATATGTATTTAACTGAAAAACGAAAAATATAATCTGTAATAACAGTGTATCGACATTATTTTACAGGCATTTTTTTAAAACTTGTACATTTTGTTATTTATGTGTTTTACAGACAATTAGTACACATAATCCTAGTTATTAAGACCAAACCGGACGCAAAATGACAGAAGTCGTTCTCGTCCATAAATATTCGCTTATCCTATTAAACTCACTAACATGACGGTGTCTATGTTGCCAAACAACGGTATGTTACCTAAAATCCTTTTTATTTCTGCAAGTTAGTAGCATCAATAAAAATGCAAATTACTTCTCATTTGAGTTTGTTACGTTTTTGCCGCATTTTCTGAACTGTAGTAATATTCTAAAAATGTGTTCTTTAATTTGAGTGACACTCCATTGTTTTAGAAATTTTGTAAGCAACAAGAATTTTTTTTCGTGTATATGAAGAATTTTTGCTGTCGCACTGATTTTAGAATTTTTTCTACGACTAATGTCGCAAACCGTTGTCCGATTAACAAAAAAGAAAGGAAGTTATTAGTAATTTACGAAATTAGTACCACCTGTGTGCTCTTAAATGTAAGCACCCTATGACTCCTAAATGACTCTTGGCTTCTCTCTCTTCCTTGAACTAAAACTTAAACTCGAAATGTTCAAAATAGAGAAAAAGAAAATTGCGTTTTAAATAAAAAAATAGTTCAAATGAAAGTTTAACATTTCCAAAAAAGTTTCTCTTCGTAACTTTTTTTGTATAATTAATATTCTTGGAGATTCTGTTAAACAATTAGTGTCACGTTGCAATTATTAATCGGACCAAAGAATAGTTTAAACAAAAGTCGTGTATAATCAACGAAAAATGTAAATATTTTTGTAAATCCAAGAATTCGATTTCTATGCAGATTAATGGTCTTTTTGGTTCGACAGATTATGTCCAAAATCTAATGAGATGTGCAATCGTGTTAGATACAGACGGAGTTTTTTTTTTGCTTTATTATAACGTACTGACTCTAATTCATCGGGAAAAATGAAAAAGAGGTGTAAAATTTAATTTGGAAAATGTCGCATAATTCCTCGTGCTATTGACAAGACGTAGACTAATATCATATGGACAATGTTAGAAGTTTTGTTATTGTGTACACTGAAACTGAACAACAGTATTTACAATAAACAATGACAGGAACTATGTAAACTATATCGCTTAATTATTTAAATAGACTTTTTGCTTATCATTTCAATCATCGAAATAAACATAACACTGTAGTATATACATCGTAAGTTGTTAGTCATTTTCCTATTATCTCCGTTGAAAATACTACCTGATTAAATATTAGTTTATAGTTAACCAATGACATTCACATTTGCAAAATGGATTGTTGTTATGGCCGTGACTTATTTTACATATTGATCTAATCTATATTATTTTCCTTGGCGATAAGTCACGTCCGTACGTTGTGTGAAAATCAGTTGTGTTTCCTTCAAGTATCCTGAAACTAAACGAATTATAACCAACAAGTGGTTCAAATCTTTAATCTGATTTTTTTCATCCAATATTTCGAAATTTTGACTTGTCTTACTATCATGTGAAGTAATTTGTATTTGTTTTGGTGATATTTTCGATTTGAAATGGTTCGTTTCACGACAAAGTATGGTAAGAAAAACCTAGTAATAATTTCTTAGTTAAGGGAACTAATACTAAAAGCTACTTCTTATAAAATTATACAAATTGTCACGTTATGTGTTAGATATTCTTTATGACAGATAAATAATCTGATAATCTTTTATCAAGAAACAGTATGAAACAGTCGAATTTGAGGTTTTATAGTACATAGTACAGAAGGCTATAAAAGTGAAAAAACTATTCCAAATAGTTTCCAGTAGCTTCAAAACCAATAGTGCTGTTTAAATGCTTGTAACTCGTCAATAAATACAATTTAAATTTCAATTTTTTGTTTGATGTATCAGGTATCGTATAACAGCTTCTGGGTCTATTACGGTAGATCAAAAACTTGTAATCTCGTTAGTAATTTTTGGACCGGATATTTCAATTTGTTTTATATTTTTAATGTTGACATAAGTTTAAAGTGATAGTTTTCATTATCAACGTAGGTCTTTATTTACTTGTCAAATCGTTTTTTATATCAATCACATTTTGTAATATCAATAATTAATATAGAACTTTTAAATTTTGTAGTCGTATAGTTTAAATTTTACTTACGAAAAATTATGTTTTTCTTCATTTATTCAACTTATTCATGTGGGGTGATGACGAAATTGAACGAAAAGTTAGATCTAATACCAAAGTATTGATCGTAGTATGTAGACCTAATCCAATTCCCAAATGCTCTCAAATCTTTTACAACATGGATTTGGCATTTCAGTTTAGTCTCCGAAAGTAGATTTTGATTTGACATTTATGTGTGGTGTTTGCGACAAAAAGAAGCAATTTTGACTGAAGGACAAAACTCCAAAGAGACGTTGGACACACTCAATTAAATGAATTGTGCTGCTCCACTGTTTGTAAAATCGAGTATTAAATATCAATATGAGGTGCAAAATACAATGAAGAAGCAACATTAACTGAAATTTTGTCAGCTAAAGGTGAAAAATATTGATTAGCACAAGAAGTTGAGATGAAGAAGGAAGATGGTCCACTGGTATCACGAAAGAACCTGTATACTTAGTGACCACGAAAACTGCAAATCCGTGGATTTCTTTCCATGGGGATTTGGTGTTTTTAAACTGCGGGGACATGACGCAAAAAAATATGCGATACATACCATTTTTTTTAGACGAAGACTAGCATGTTGTTGAAGAAAATAGTAATATCTTTTGAGCATCTGTTACAAAGAAACGTAAATGGATTTTTATTGTCCAAACGAAAACGTTTCTCGAAATTTACTTACTTAAAGATGCAGCGACCTGGATTTTTTCATTCGACTGTACTGATGGAAAGCTTGTCATAATAAGAGTAATGTTTTTGACATTTATAATTTGTCATGTTTAAAAATCTCAGTAAACTACATGCGAATGAGCAGGTTGTTGTAAAACACTTAAAAAAATTGGCAAACAACGATAATTTAACGGTGCGAATTACTTTAACTCAACTGCCCGAGTTTAAAAGGTATAAATTTCTTAATAGACCCCTGCATTTCGAAATTCTCGCAAATAAAGTGACAACTCTCAAAACTATGAGTAATAAGTTAAGTGAAAACGACCTTTATAAAGTGGGATTCGTAATTTAGCACAAAATCCAAAACCAATATCAAAGTGGGTAGATTCCATTTAAAAGAGTATTTTGTAATATTGGGACACCCTGTATATAATCTTCAAGTTAAGGACTTCTTTCAGAACGTTGGAACACCTTCTATATCTACATTTACTTTGTCAGAATCAGAATGAAGATTAACCAATTTTAATTAATTTCCTTACTGCATTTTTGAAAATCCTTAGTAGCTATGAAATAAATTGAATGAAATTTAAACCAAACGAAAATGCGTTTTTCAAATTATACACGTATTGAAAAATATTTTTTCCTTACGCTATTTTCAGAAAATTTCTTTTTCCAAAATCAACAAAACATCGGCAGTAAAGTGAGTAAAATCGGCACTAAAGTGATTCATTATAGGAAGATTTATACAGGGTGATTCATAACTATTGGGGTATAGGCTAAGGGCGGGTTATTTAGGCTAAAATATGACCATATTCCTTAGTAAAATAGTGCTGTGGAAAAAAAAATACAGAGCGTTAAATAAAAATTATTTTTTCTTTCATTTTTTGTTAATCATTTCACTGTAAATTTATCAATTCTTATCAAAATCTACAGTAATATTTGAAATCTTCTTCTGACACCATGAATAGTTCAACTGCGTTTTTCTCGGAAACAGATGAAATTATCGTATTTAAACAGGTGTACCAATATTGTGTAGAAATGATGTTTATGTCATATTTTCTATCAAAATCACTAAAGTGTTTTTCAAAAACTTACTGGTCGATTTCATCATCAGGAATCATTCACGTGGCGCCCCTACAACAAATTGTAAAATAGTATATAAAATAATGTTCTGGTCTAAAGTGATGCCTCTCTGCCAATTTTTATAAGAATTGATTAATTTACAGTGAAATTATTAACAAAAAAATTAAAAAATGATTCCTGATGATGAAATTGACTGGTAAGTTTTTTTGAGAAAACTTTTAGTGATTTTGATTAGAGAATATTGGTACTCTGTTTAAATACGATAATTTCATTTGTTTTCGAGAAAACGCAGTTGAACAATTTGTAGTGTCAGAAGGGGACTTCAATTATTGCTTCATTTATTAAGGGTACGTTTTGGACTGTCAGATAATTATGCTTCTGTGTAGATTTTGATAAGAATTGATAAATTTACAGTGAAATTATTAACAAAAAAATGAAGAAAAACAATTTTTTATCTAACGCCCTGTATCTTTTTCCGCAGCAATATTTTATTAAGGCATATTGTGTCTTACGGTCATATTTTGGTCTAAATAACCCGCCATTAGCCTTTGTCCCAATAGTTAAGAATCACCCTGTATGCGTGCAAATTTGAGAATCGCGTATTCGTGGTGCAAACGTAGTAAAATGAAAACAACTAATTACATTTATTCCTTAAAGAACGTTAAAAATTCTCAATTTATTAATACCACGGCACTAAAGCATTTTTCACACTGGCAATTGATCGGCCTCGCTATCGCCTCGGCAACTAAAAACACATTCCTCACAAAATATAAAACTTTAGTGCCTTCATACACAAGTAACTATTAATTTGGTTCTGGTTCTTAGATTGAAAATATGTTCCTTTCACTTTTCCGTCCTTTTTATTTCATGCCTTGAAATTTTATTGCATTTAATTTATTGTAATTTTACTACTATCGTATAAATTGGTAAGAATGTGGTATGAGTAACTGATGGCCACAACTCTTCCCATCAGTCTAGAGTTGTAGTATGAACGTGTATAACAGGGTGTCTAGAAACTCTTCTGCCAAACAGAAACTACAGGTACTAGAGGTTATTTTTATGTCGATTTAACTCAAATTACCTTTATCCGAAAGTGCTTTGAAGAAGATGCCGTTGTATGAATTTTCTTTATATCAATCAAAAATGCCGTTACTTGAAAATTTCAAACTGAATAATCAATAAACGATTACAAACCCGTCATTCGCTGTAATACATTTTTTTACAACCATCACAAGCGTACTGTAGGGGGAAACCAACGGGTATTTTTATTTAAAATGTTGTATTTTTTTATCTGACACCAAATTTGAGAAATTTCTAGATCATTTTCATAAAAATGTCCTGTTCTTGGAAATCGATATCATGAACCGTTTTCGAGAAAAATAATTTGTTTCTTACATAACATCATGTAGTATTAAAAATTGTATCTGTATTATCAAGTTGGCTTTGAAAATCAACAAAATCTACAAATACTGATAATAAAAGTCGTAAGTAGTATTAAGTTGTTTACATTGTTTTAGAAATTTTTAAATAATTTTATTTCGTGAAGGTATAAAACAACAATTAACATTAAAATAAAAAACAAAGATAATTAACAACATAAATAAGATAATTAATTGTGCAGCAGATGCTCTAAATGACAATGATTTGTCTCAATATCATTCTTTTCTACAGACCGTTTTTAACGGCATTTTTCAATGATTTAAAGAAAACTGATACAACGATGTCTTCTTCAAAGGGCTGAAGCTCACTTAGGAAGCATTTTCGGGATTAAGGTAAATCGACATAAAATAACCTCTAGTACCTGTAGTTTCCGTTTGGCAGTTTTTGGACAGCCTATATACAATGTGCATCAACAATCAGAACCATAAAAAAACCTACTTTACTTGATAGTACACTGTTCAATATTCAAATGGACGATTGTAATGCGTTCCACTTCTGGGCCACATCTGGATCACAAAAATGACCCACATTATAAAAGTAGGGTAGAAAAGAGACCTTCCCTTACGACCGTCAACAACTACAGTTTAAGTTTTCTTTGTCAAAGTTTTAATGGGGGTAGGTATTAAAACCATAATAAAATCGTGTATCCTTATCAAAAATCCTAGTTGCATATCGCACTATCGTACAGGGTAATACCTACGGATGGTTAATCGTATCACGATTTTCAGAAGTTATCGAAAACGATAGCATCAGTTGGTCAAAGCTGTCGCATTTTTGGAACGCAGGTAAAGTTAGCCATGACTGAATCTTAGCCACGACCTGTGACGTCACACATTCAGTATGGAACTATTCAAAGTATACCAATCTAAAATGTTTGTTTTTTTTTTAATTCAACTTTGAACTAGAAAATCATACCTTGAATACAATGAAAACTCGTAAGAATTGAGGCTTCCACGGCTGGAGTCATTGTTAAAACAAAAACGTCTTCCGGGGTTGGACCGTATAAAAATGCCAACGTTCGCTACCTATCGTACTCCCTGTGAGGTATGATTCTGTACTTCAAAGTTCAATTTAAAAAACAAACACTTTACATTGGTATACTTTCAATAGTTGCATACTAAATGTGTGACGTCATAAGTCGTGGCTGGGATTCAGTCGTGACTAACTTTACCTGCGTATTTTTGGTGAGTCTGTTCCGTTATTCCACCCTTAAAATATATTTAAAAAATTATGGTTTCCAGTTGATATCGAATAATGTAATTTATCACATTGTATCATAATTATAAGTTTAATACACTTATCGTTTTCGCATTTATAGAAATGTCACTAATTGAAAGGTAAAAACGAATTTTACCGATGATTACAAGTACACTAATAAGGAAATAATTAGACTGTTGGGTTTGGGAAATTATATAAGCATATCTACTTTAAGGATTAGGTTTACCTGTCCATCGTGATATTGTTTACAATTGAACAAAGAATATTTGTCATTATGAACGTTCATTCTTTATTGATTCATCCACATACCCTAAGGCTTTTTAGCGGTTTCAAAAAACTGTGAAAATACTAAATGTATACGATTTTTGTAACTATTTTATTTAAGTTGCCGACGTACACAACATTTAAAACTCCGTTATAAACCCTTCTTAAATTCTTATTAAGTCATATGTATGGGATAAAGAAAGTAAAAAGTAATAATGGGTATGACCTTGTTTCTAATTATACTGTTCATGTAATTGTCCCCAGGCCATTGCAGTTTATTAATCGATTTTTTGGAACGATGGGAAAAATAAGGAACAGCAGTTTTCTTTTAATTTTAAGATGACATTATCAGGCAATCAACGTTAAAAAATGTGCAATATTAGCTAATTAGCTAATTTTATTTCTATTTTCTTGAATTCTATTTCTCTTATATTGTTAGTGAAAATTTAATTGCTGTTACTAAATTAAGGAATTTTTTTCATATATTGACTAATAATCCATATAAACCAACATTTTCTATTCAAATTAGGGCATACTTTTTCAAAAATGGATTAAGTAATAGCATTTGACCGGTAATTTTTATTTGTTTTCCGAGTAAGTACTTACTTCCATTGGCCATTAAACGAGACATGTCATGACCAAATTACGCTCTCGTGATTTTGTCAAACACATCGGGTTCAACTACCTATACAATTTGTTTGGTATTCGGCTAACCACCCGGTATATTTCTGTAACTTAGTAGTAATTAATCAATCATTGCATTTAAATGAATACACATTTAAGAAATTGTTTAGTAATAAGAGTAACGCACTTATAAATGTCATTTATGACGGCAATTTAAAATAAAATAATTCCAAAATTGTAACTTCCAAAAATTGTAACGACTAAATTTATTTTTCACAGTTTTATTAAAATCGCCAAAAAATCTTTAGGGTATGTAAATGAATCAGTAAGGAATAAACGTCACTTGTGGCTTATCTTTAAAATAGATATGCTCATTTAATTTTCTAAACCTTACTGTCTCATTTTTTTCTTTATTGAGTGTACATATTAGATCGCTGGGATGTCTAGGTGAACCTGTTAGTCAGTGGAGTATAATGTTGAATTACATTATTTTAAAAAAATTAGATGTTTGAACCCAAGGCAGATTTGAAGAACATATTGTTTCTAAAAAATTAAAACGGCCTGATCACGAAACATTCATAAGTTCCTAAGTAGAACCATTGTAATCAATGGTAGAACTTTGTAAGTTTTTAGAGAAAAGATAAATTAGACAATTGCAAAGAACACAAATCCCAAAAACCAAATACAATTTCTGATAACCGCTATAAAAGTAAGCTTTTAAAATCTTCTTCTAAAAAAACACTTTGTAAGTAACTTCTCAACTAAACCCTATACTTCTTGCATAATCAATGCTTCTTGTCATTATCATTTAATTATTGTAACGGTGAACACCTTATTTGTAAGATGTGGAGTAAAAACTACGGATGAAAGAATGCTCGAAAAACATAATACGATATTTCACTTTAAAAGCAATGCAAAATCTCACACTAAATACAGGGTCCGGCACATCGAGCGTGCATTAAAGTGTATGGAGAACTAATTCGATTCATTTTCTGAAAATAGTGCTGCGCCTGTTTCGACATCACTGAACTCAGACAAAATATTTTCGTTCATACAGCACTTCCGGTTGTACCGGAAGTATCTGTCAGCTTTCTTATTTCAAATGGAACATGCTATTTTTTTTTTTATTTTCAGATTCTACGTAAAATTTAAGGTGTAGTTTAATTACTATACCATACCCAAAAAAGACTGGGTTTTTTAGTTATATTGAGTTTTTTTGAAAAAAAATTAAAATCATGTTGAATTGTTATCGTACATATCTCAAGATGATATCAATATTTCAGTTCCTAATTTGTTGTGACAATTGTCGATATGTTACAGTAACTCACATATAAATCGAAACTCGAATTGCATGTACAGGGTGATGAAAATTCTTGTGCCAATATGAACAACTTTCGACCTCAAAAACTTGCTTAATTCAAATGGGACACACAGTGTTTTTAATTATCAATTTGAGCATAGGACATGTTAGTATGTATCGAAAGAGGACAACAAAAGACATCGATTGATGATTAAAAACATAGGGTGTCCCATTTGGATTAAGCAAGTTTTTGAGGTCGAAAGTTGTTCATATTGGCACGAGAATTTTCATCACCCTGTACATACAATTCGAGTTTCCATTCGTATGTGAGTTGCTGTAACGTAGCGACAATTGCCACAACAAATTAGGAACTAAAATATTGATATCATCTTGAGATATGAACGATAACAGTTCAACATGATTTTAATTTTTTTTCAAAAATCGATAAAACTAAAAACCAGTCATTTTTTGGGTATGGTATAGTAATTAAACTACACTTTTACGTAGAATCTGAAAATAAAATAAAAAATAGCACGTTCCATTTGAAATAAGAAAGTTGACAGTGCTGTATGAACGAAAATATTTTGTCTGAGTTCAGTAATGTCGAAAACAGGCGCAGCACTATTTTCAGAAAATGAATCGAATTAGTTCTCCATATACTTTTAATGCACGCTCGATGTGCCGGACCCTGTATAAGTACCTAGACGAGTAACGCTATATTTTCTTTATACCGAAAGATGAAGCCGGAATGCTAGAAAGAGAGCACCCAAAACACTAAAATTTCACGTGACAAGTGGAAGTGGAAGATAAACAAGATATGACATGTATTTTATAGGTTAACAGTGACAGTTGACATGTATTTTAGGTTAATAGTGACAGGCCGGAGCATCAATTTAACCTTATCATATGCTCAATTGAAGTAGTTTTTGTTATTCTCCCACGCGTCACGTGACAATGATAGCTCCATCCTTGCACCTCTCTTTCTATTATGGCGACTTCAAAACAAAAGTGCACGTTACTCGTCTATAGGTACTTATATTTAAGCGCAAAACCATTAAGCAACAAGTTATTAAATCAAAAATCGTGGAAAATAATCAAGGAGCCTTACATCACTGGCAACCACATCAAATATTCTAATATGTACTGAGAACGTGCTGGGTAATAAATTAGATCAAAACGTAAGTCTTATTGTCCACAGCAATCGTACTTATTAAGAACGCCTTTGGTAATTGGCATACTGGTTGAGCTTGATTAGATTCGGTTTCTAAACCAAATTTGATCACAAAAGCGCTTTGCAATAAGCTCCATATAAAAACCAGTAAGTAGGAGTAGGACAATCATCCAGAAACGTCTTATATCGAACTTCCTCGATGCATAAACAATTTGGTATCAATCATCGTTGCAGGCCCACTTCCAAGAAATATCGAGATTGAACCAAAAAACATATGCAGTTTGGCAATAAATAAAGAATTAAATTTTGACTTAGAGCAATTTTGGCAAATCGAAGACGTTCAGTATGATAATAAATGTTCAGTTGATACATTTTGGCAAAGGAATTTTTTTAACACCTTTAAACATAATCAAAGGGGGTTTGAAATTTACTTGTCACATAAACAAAATATAGAAGCAATTGGAAATTCACTAAGCAATGGGTACTATGTTGAGCCCTCTATAGAAGTGTACGGAGCAGACAAACACCATGAATATTATTCAGCCAACGTTGTCACAGACAGTGTTAGTCTTTTTTAAGCGTCTAATATCTGTTTGGTGTAAACTTGACTACTTCTATATGGATCAATCCAGTCAAAAAATTCCATATAAACAATGAATACAAACAATTATTACGTCAATTAATTAAATAAATAATATGTAAAAGAATAAACGTTATATTGAACGAACTAACATAAAATGTTGCAATCAAGAGATTATACTCTACAGAAAAAAATTTTTAGAAGCCCTGATTTTAAGCAAAATTTTATGGATGCCTAGGGCATATGTCAAAAATCAAATGATCAGAATATTCTTCTTGCTTGAATCATATTTTGTATTTACCTCATCATGGAGTGATAAGTAGCACCAAAATTGCGCGTAGTCTTTGGCTCTTGCAAATCTTCAAACGCAATATTAATAGCAGGTACAACATACAAGATAACATCTTTTCAATTTAAATTCGTTTCCGTAAACCTACAAGTAATGGTTAACGATTATCATCGAGACTGCCAAAGAATGGTGTGGCGTAAGAGTCCAGAATAACAAATCTGTCATTACAGATTACGACACCGTAACGTACGGCACTGTTCCTGCCGCATACTTAGCCATTTGTAGCTTAAACGAAGTAGCGTACAAAATACAAATCGTTATCACCAGGCTATTGAGACTATTAAATCGGACATTTATGTTCTGCTAATTGGTGAAAACGCTATTTTACTAAAGTTGCAGGTTACTGCAGTATTAAAACAATATGAATTTGAATTGCGTAAATGGGCAGCGAATCACATAAATATTCTAAACTCCAACTCAAATGAAAGTGAAAACGACGTGTACTATACAACAGACAAAGAAAAAAAGAGACTTTAGGTATTTGGTGGCAATCGCAAACCGATACATTCAAGTATACAATTGATTTTGTAAGCTTTTCAAGCGATATAACCAAACGAACAATACTATCTTCTAAGTCAAAACTATTCGACCCTTTACGGCTTTCGTCGCCTGCAATTTTACAACCTAAAATTATTATTCAGCGTCTTTGGCAGCTCAAAATTGGTTAGGATGATCCACTCGAAAAATATCACAATTTCTCGACACATGTTTCACATCGCAAATCTAATAATGAATCGAAAATCGTTTAAATCCCGTGTTGCACCATTCAAATCGATATCGCTTTCTCGCCCCGAATTGTGTGGTGCAATTCCTTTGGTTAATTTATGTAGAAAGGTAAACTCGTCTTTGAAATTGCAATTTAAGGCAATTTATTTTTGAGCAGACAGTACAATCGTTTTACCATGGCTCAAAGCTTTCATTGCTAACTGTGTTTCAGAAATTGCAACACATACAGACATAAATCAAGGGGTTCACATATGTTCCAAAGACAACCCAACTGAGTTAGTTTCTTGCGGTATCAGACCACATAAGTTAATTAATAACAAACTTTGGAGGTATGGCCCATATTGGCTTGCATTAGAACCCACCTAATGGCCCATATTAGAAACAAATTTTGTTGAAGTTATCCAAGTTCGTAAGCCTAAGTTCATTACATTGTAGGCAATCTTAATTTTTTTTACATTATCGAAAGGTACTGAACATTACATCGTTTAAAGCGCATCACGGTCAGGTGTCTACGGTTCATCAACTGTTTTTATCAATCGAAAAACCGGTACATTATCGATTATCGAATTGGAACAAGGGTTTAAAATACTGCTTCGATTGGCGCAAATTGAAGCATTTACAGTTGAAAGGTATCCAACACCTCCAAATCTAGATCATTAAACTCTTACAAAAACTAATTAGCGTGGGTGGCCGTATGGCTAATGCTGAACTACCACACGAAAATAAACATCAATTCTACTCACCCCAAAACGTCTTCTGACTAAGTTCAAACGAACATTATCGTCACCTTCATGCTGGAACGCAAATTAATTTAAATTCATTGCGTCAACAATTTTGGCTTATAGATAGTCGAACTATCATTCGTAACGTTCTTCGTAAATGTTTCATTTGCTTTAGAGCGAGCTTGAGCGAAAAATGGCAACCTTCCTTGTGACCAAGTCATACAAAATGGATAGGAAGTTAAGAAACAAACCTAATATCAAAGCTTATCTATGCCTTTTTGTATGCTTTACCACTAATCAGTTAGTCAGCGATGTATCGACCAATGCATTTTTATGTGCTTTAAAGCGTTTCATTTTCAGAGCGGGTTTATGCAAAATTTGAAAAAATTTTATCGATGCAAATAAACTTATTCGAGATGCAATAATTGATAATTACTTATTAGACAATAACATAGAATGGAAATTAATTCCACCTTATTCAGATTCACCCCATCAGGGTGGTTTGTGGGAAGCTTCAATAAAAAATAGCAAAGTATCACGATAATATATAATATCACTTTTAAAGGTTTATGAACGTTGGTTTGTCAAATCGAAGCCATAATAAACTATCGTCCAATTACACCACTTCTTAATTGGCAATCCTTTGGTATCCCTTCCACAAACAGTCTTAATCGACTTACCACCTTTTGTCGTCGCTTGTCCCGAAAGTACACGTTGTCTCTGCAGCAACAAAAGCAAGTGACAGACATCGAATTCTCCATATAAAACATGGAAAATGGGTAGAATCACAGAGGTGAATTCAGGTAACGATGGCATATAAGTCCACTTGTCGATTATTAAAATGATCCACATTGTAAACGGTACGGTAGAAAAGGATTATTTTCTTCAGTTTTCTTACATTATTCGTCGTTTTGATGCTACAGATAGTTCGTTGGTAGTGTCGCATCCTGAATATAACGAAAATTGGTATTGATTATTTTGGATTGTTTTGAAACATTTGCTTTAGAATATATTTCTCTTTTGTATATGCGTTAGATTAGAGAGTAATAATATGTAAATCAAATAATTAATCAAACGACATGACAGTAAAAGAGTAGCGTTGCAGTTAAAATTGGGAACGCACTTTATTTTATTTTTGACCTTAGAATGCTCACGTATTCAGAAGAGAATGTTGATCGCCCTAGTGTTAAGTAACAGTAGAATAAGGTCAAGTTTTATAATTGATCTTATCACAGATTAAATAAATAAGATGATAACAATGTAATTTGTGAGGTAACGTTAATGCTAAAGAAAGTACTAGGTAAATATAATGTTAAAAACATCTACGTTTTTATTTTTTAAAAAATATGTAATCGCATCAGTATCGTAGAAACACATACCTCAAGATATTACATTTCGTCTATAATTAAGTTATCCGAAAAACAAATTACCAATGGACACGTACTTGTTCTGAAGTTCTGATTAAATTAAAAATATTGGTATAACTTATTTTCATAATATGTACATTATTTTCTATTACATTCCTGTATGTTACTAAGCATTATCTCTATAGTACCAAAAGCGTTACGGATCTACCCGATGATGAGTTTCTTGATTACGTGAATAACCAACCATGTGTTCATTGCGCGCGTTAATAATACGTACATACATTCGGAACAATATATTAATATTTTTAAAAAATGTTTCTGAAGTGGTCTTAACTTAATTAACAAGATTACTTTTCTGTAAAAAAGTGTCTTAACTTTTATCTAATCAGATATATCTTTTAAGATCTGCAAAATACGGCACCAACTAACCTCGTCCGGATTCGAGGTTCGGCTTTGGGAAAGTCCGCTCCTTCACTATCAGCAACTATGGTAAGTAGTTTTCTTCTAATATTTACCGAAAAGTAATCACCCATTCAGAAGGACTTAAGTATCGGACGCCGAAACAGTCGATCTGCTGCCGTTCATCGTCTCAGTTTTGTATCAAATACTTCTCCAACTTTACCACGTTCGCATTCTCCTAACTGCGGCAGTCCTATCGATAGTCCCCGCACTCATGCAAGCTTTCTCGGATTTGCACCAATCAAAAGGTAATAAGCAAGGAACTGCGAGTATGATTAAATAATCCTTGACTTACAGGATTGCCGGTAGCAGAGGAGATGGCCGAAGATGGTCAGTTGCTTCTTTACCTTCCTCAGGTTATGGAACCACACCTGGAAGCTCTAACATGTCATCAAAATGTTCCAGCCAAGAACGCCTACACCAATTACCTCACGCACCAACGTCTGATGACATGAGAATGCTTACGCATCACTTTTCAAGTAATGAAAGTAACGCTTCCATACCTTGTGGAAGTTGTGATGAGAATCCTATTAGTATTCGATCTCCTTTACACAGACCACGTTCGCGCAGTCTTAGGTAACTAGTTCACGTAATTAAACTCTCAAAACGAACATATTTTTATAGCAGCCCCAGTCGATCGCCTATAATTGATAACGAAATTTCAATGATGAATACTTTATACAAAGAAAGATTTCCAAAAGCAACGAAACAAATGGAGGACCGCCTTTCGCATTTCATTGACGAAAATAGAAACTTTGGTGGAGGAGAAAACTGTGATTCTTTACCGATAATGAGATTTGTTCATCATCAAGTTTTGGAAATGGCCAGAGATTGTTTGCACAAATCTCAGGCGAAATTAATTACTAGTCGATATTTTTATGAAATGTCCGAAAATTTGGAGAGGTTACTGCTAGAGGTATGTGTTCAAACAAATAAAATTTTAAACCTATTACCCTTTGTAACGCAGACTAAGGAAAAATCTGAAGAGGCAGCTGCCCAATTGATGGGCGTAATAAAAAATTACTTTTAATAATTTCTCGGCCAGTACGATTATTAGAGTGCCTTGAGTTTGACCCAGAAGAGTTTTATCATTTTCTAGAAGCAGCGAAGATCATGTAAAGTGCTTACAAGGTATTAAAGCAGATTTACCTCAGTATATAATTGAAAAATTGGGTTTGAATAGAGATCCAATAGCTGAGTTGCAGCAAGAGCTGCGTGACTGTAATTACCGTCCATTAATACATCGTCGCAATTATGTTTACCTTCTACCCCTACCTGCAAAAAAATGGGCAACTAACCCCAATGAGCAAGACTTCGAAGTTTTAAAATTAATATCTAACGGAGCATATGGTGCCGTATACTTAGTAAAGCATAAGCAGACAAGACAACGTTTTGCTATGAAAAAAATCAATAAAAACAATTTAATGTTGCGGAACCAAGTTGAGCAAGCATTTGCTGAGAGAGATATCTTGAGTTTTGCTGACAATCCTTTCGTGGTTAGCATGTATTGTAGTTTAGAAACCAAGAAACATCTTTGTCTGGTTATGGAGTACGTAGAAGGAGGCGATTGTGCAAGTCTGATAAAAAATATTGGTCCACTGCCAGCAGATATGGCAAGATTCTATTTTGCGGAAACTGTGTTAGCTGTTGAATACTTACATAGTTATGGAATTGTGCATAGGGATTTGAAACCTGATAAGTAGGTGAATTTGTTTTTGTAATATAATTAATAATCGCATTTTTCTTAAATAGCTTGCTTATTACAGCCTTAGGACATATAAAATTGACAGACTTTGGGTTAAGCAAAATGGGGTTGATGTCGTGTAAGTTCTTTTAATGGGTTATGTCTCGAACTAATTTAATGTTCTAGTGGCTACTAATTTGTACGAAGGGTATATAGATTGTGAAACGCGACAGTTTTCGGATAAACAAGTATTTGGAACTCCAGAGTATATCGCTCCAGAAGTAATTTTGCGACAAGGGTATGGAAAACCCGTTGATTGGTGGTCGATGGGTATAATATTATACGAATTTCTTATTGGCTGTGTTCCATTCTTTGGGGATACGCCGGAGGAACTATTTGCTCATACAGTGAATGGTATTTTTTGTAATAATATGAATGGTACACAAGAATAACGATCAAAGTCTGAATACATCAGTTTCGAAAAAAAAAACACAATTTAATGTTTAAAACGTTACCAAAACAAAACAGGTCAATTATTTTATCATAAAAAAATTTACAAATCAAAACACGAACTATTTGCTGAACATAAAAATCAAAACCGTATGTTTTTCACGACTGTGAATATGGTCTTTATTCGTTACTTATAAGAGACTTCTTTACTGTTTGAAGAGTTCTGTTTGTTACACCATGCAGTGAGACGAATACTTTATGACATAAATTAACTTCATTTAGCTTTTCATCTCTATTCACCCTAACTTATATTTAATTCATTTAATTTTGCAAATTCTTCTGGTTGTCTTGGTCTTCTTCTGTTAATCGGAAGAACACTAACTAAGGTAGCTAAATATTTCATTTGATCGTTATTGTTTTGCAAACAAATTGAATTGTTTTATAATGAATTCTTGTTCTTGGTAAAGTTATATTTTTAAAACACTTATAAAAAGTTTGTAGTAGTATGTTCACTAGAACTCGCGTCAGAATCATTTCTTTCCTTTTCTATTACAATTTAAGTCCCATCACAGAATAATCACTTGTTAATTTGTCGTTCACAGTCATCTACAATTCAGATATTATGAACCTTGGTCGTTTATTCAGTGGACTGTTGGACGTTGGAGTCGGATCGTTCTTGCAATGGGTGCCTATAACTTTAATCGCATGTTTTGCTAATCTATGACCGTTATTCCAAATTTTGTTATAGTCTATTTTAAAGTACACAGTAAACTATAAAATTACATATTTAACTCAATTTGACTGAAAATGTGATTTTGATCGTTGTTCCCCTGACCCTTCATATAATAGCAGTTACATTAACATTTATTTTAAAGACGATATTGAATGGCCAGACTCCGATGACTGGGTGATACAAGATGAAGCCAAAGATCTCATTACGGCACTATTACAACATACACCACGTGATAGGCTAGGCACAGGCGGGGCTCATGAAGTTAAAGATCACGTGTATTTCAAAAATGTGGACTGGAATTCTCTATTGAGACAAAAGCTGAATTTGTTCCGCAGTTGGAGAACGACGAGGACACCAGTTATTTCGATAGTAGGTTTAAGCGGAAATTTTAGAAAAGCTTTATATAATTAATTCATTCTAGCTCGTGTTGATCGCTACAATCATGATTTAGGCGATGATACAGATGATACGGATGATTCTCCAGTTTCGGGTTATTTTCCTCATGCTCTCCACAATATAGAAAAGTTCACGTTTCACGAATTGGATCAAACTCGGATCAAGATCAAACATTGGATTCTGTACGAATTACCACTTCTGTTGTAACAACACCGGATACCCCAGAATTTCCCGATTTTAGAATGAGGTTGCGCTGCAGTTTATTAACGCCGGATAAAGATTTTTCGGAAATGCCTTCTCTGGATCATCGAAAGGTATTTGTCTTTGAATTTAATAATTAACATTACTCTATTCTCTTTACCAATAAAAATTCAAATTCATTATCATGCTTTAAAGAATTTAACCGAATATTTCCATTTGTGGTAAACATATCGAATAGATCACTAGTGATTTCAGCAAATACTTGTTACAATTAATATTTAAAAAAACAAAAGTTATCTATTTCAAACGAAATTTTTAAAATCACAATAGTTTGTTGAAAATTGCTTGACGTAGAAATCGAATCATGTATGGAACTTTATTTTGAGTTTGTTTATGGATAGTTTTCCGAACTAGCTCATCGCCAATGCGAATTGGTAAAATATGTAATTCAAGAACCTATTTTTTGTAAATAAAAAAAACTAAGGATAATAAAATAAAACATCAGATCCGTAAAGCTGCACCCCCATACCACCAATTTTGAAACTCAAGGGGTAGGAATTATGTACTTTTTATGTGCTAATTTTGTACCTACTTTAAAAATTTTGTACTCCAAAATTAGTCATATTTTTTGAAGGTCAAAATGTGGGGTGTCTGGCTTGAGTAAAGCTACACCCCCCATACCAAATATCATTTAAAGGGTGGTACAATCGTAAAAAAACGTACCGAAATTATGTACTTTTTATACGCTAGAAGATGAGACAAGATCTGGTACGGTAAGGTCATCCCCTACGAAGTTGTGGGGAATGAAGACTATATCGATTCCAAGCCTGATATGATCTAACGATACGAAGTGAAGTATTCAATAACAACGTGATGAATATATAGGGATGAGAAGAAATGTGGTAAACAATAATGCTACAGATAATTAGATAGGCAGGGTAAAAGGGGTAAGAAGCGGGAGGGAGGGGGATAAGATTTCTGACGAAGAAAAAATTTTTTTTTTAACTATTTTTGCGAAATGAAACTTGGTATTCAACGAATATTCAGGAGGATAATATATGAGTGAAAAAATTCAATTCATTATATCTCCTAATACATTAAGTGATTTTTATACAGCATAAACTCTTGGAGTAATATAAGCTAAGAAATATTATAATTCGTGAAGGTGGTTATTTACAGTCGAAAATGAAGGATGAGACAATTATGTACGAAATAAAAGAATTTGTGAAGTGTAGAACTTCATTTTTTATTAAAAATTATGTACCCTTGATTTCAAAGGATCATGATATTCTACTATCAAATAGATATCTTCTGGCACTTTAAGTGAATTTTTGTACCACAAAAACTCTTAGAGTAATATGCTCCGAAATATGAAAATCGCGATGTGTGGTTTTTCATTGTCCGTAATAAGGGATGAAAAAATGATTTACTCTCGATTTCAAGGTGTTTTCATATCCTACTATCAAGAAGCTATCTCTTTACACTTTGGATAATTTTTGTACCGCAAAAACTATAAGAGTAAAACCGTTTGAAATATAAAAATTTTGATTTCAAAGTGTCGTCATATTCTATCAGGAACTTCTTACTCTAAGTGATTTTCGTAACGTTTTAAAACTATTGTAGCAATACCTTAAGAAATATAAATAATATCGATGTGTAGTGTTTCAACAGCGATAAGGGATGAAAAAATTATGTAACCTTGATTTCAAAGTGTTATCATATTCTACTATCAAAATCTATCTCTTGACACCTCGACTGTATTTTGTACTGTGAAAACTATTGGAGCAGTAATAGTTTTTGCGGTACAAAATTCACTCAAAGTACAAGGAAATACCCAAATATATTAGGAAATATAATGAAATGCGAACAAACATTTTTCACTCACATATTATTATCCTCCTGAATATTCATTGAATACCCAATTTCATTTCGTTCATTTCCCATATCTTCGTAAAATACGAGTTTAACGTACCAGGTCTTGTGACATCTCCTAGCACATAAAAAGTACATAATTCCTGTACTTTTTTTGCGTTTTGACCACCCTTTTAATGATTTCTGGTATGGGGGGTATAGCTTTTACGCAAGCAACACCGCCCACATTTCGACCTTCAAAAAATATGACAAATTTTGGTGTACAAAATTTTAAAGTCGGTACAAAATTAGCACATAAAAATACATAATTCCAAGCCCTTGAGTTTCAAAAATGGTGATATGGGGGTGCAGCTTTACGGACCTTCAATTTTTATTAGACAAAAACAAATGGGGATTGCTGTTTCACGGTAAACTCAGCCGATTCCAGCTCATACGACTTCCCTTAAATTGTGTAGATCGAAATGTTATTAACGCAAAATGAAAAATAGTAGATTATTTTACTAGGAGTTAAACAATATAATTGTTGAGCTTAAAAGTTTGCTGGCGAGGTGTTAGCCGAGACAGCAAATTAAGCGAAACAATTATATTTTTTAACTCCAAGTGAAATATATTATTTTTCTTCAAGCGTTTATTGTTAGTTTTCATGTGTTATTTTCAAATTTTCGAGATTCTCGAGTCTTATAGTGACTTTTATTCTCGACGAATCAAGTTGGTACTTTACTGTTACATTCATAATATGACATAACAGAGGTACCAACCTCTAAATAGTTGTGGAAACAAAATAACTGTTTTGCTTTTTAATGTCTAGACAGTAAAAGAGTTTTTAGCGTCTGCCAGTAGTTCAATAATACGACGTTTTATTGTCGCTTGAAGAAAAAAATTTTTGTTTGTTATTGAAAACGGATTTATTTAAGAAAATTTTTACTCCTACTAAAACTATTTGAAACAATGAAAAAATGGTCGGTATGCTTTTTTGGGTTGTTAAACAAGACTGACTTTGCGGTTTGGTAGTATTCACTTTTTTATTTATATCTTGTTTCACTATGGCAGCGCCATTCGGCAATTTGCAAAATTACACAATTTTCACCGAATACATAAAGTCTTATCAGTTTTTGTAATTTTGAACTTTTTATGCGACGGTTTCCTAACCGAAAAGTTTAACAACCCTTTTTTTCACTTTTCCGACGAATTAGAGTTAATACGTTATAATGACGAAAAAAATCTGTCTGGTAACGACCGGCCGTCCGTCCGTATGGAAACAAGATATCAGAAAAACTGTCGGTCAATTTTTTATAAAACTCAGCATCGTGGTATTATTTATAATAGCAAAGATTTGACTAGATTTTGAGCATAATCTGCCAAACCAAAAAGGCCGTTAACCTACATACATTTTCGAATTCTTGGTATACGTATTTACAAAATATTCATTTTACACATTTTTGCTTCAAATAAAAGTTATTTAAACTATTTTTTGATCCGATAAGTAATTACTGAGGTATGACTAACACGTGACAGTAATTGTTTTAAGAATATCTCTCATAATATCAATCATATAAAAAATTTATGAGAGAAAAGACAATTTTATTGTCTTTAACTTTTGTTTGAACTATTTTTTTTCTAAAACGAAATTTTGATTTTCTCTTTGTTTGGCAAATTTTCAACTGGTTTTAAAAGGAGGAACATCGTTTTGCGACGGTAGCGTTGGTATAACGGCTTACCATTTAAATACATAGGGTAAATTTAACAATTTTTGGCCGTTATTAAAAATTACAATTCGATTTTACAAATTGCTTCGCGGTACACTGTTTCTTCTTTCTTAAACGTTAATTTTATTTAATTATTAAGTTGCTACACTGTTAGACGTTTATTTTATTTTTCGCGATTAATGTCGCCGCACACTTTCGGTACTCTTTTTACACGTTTGTTAGTATCAGGCATTGAATAACTAATACGTTGAAGAAGTATAACATCAACAGCAAAATTCAGTCTTACTCTCCTTGCCCTTTACCACCAAAATAGAAGTTGTAAAATGCTGCCTTTAATATTTTGCGAGAAAATACCGAAATATCCGTTCCCGACGATATGTCTCGTCCTTGACAACAAAAACGTTAGTCCTGTCCATAATCTTAGGGTTTATCGGCATGTTTAAACGGATTTGTTTTTAAATAGATATACTTCAGGTAAATTTTGCAATGAATGAAATTAGAAAAAGAATATCATTCGTCTAGCTACCGGGCGGCGCACGTTTAGTGAAATATAAAAAAAACAACGCGAAGTGATTAAAATTTATTAACATAATTTTAAAAGTGTCGCGAGTTACGTGTGTGTTTATACAAACAGTTTTAATACGCAACAATTTTTTTAATTTTCCGATTGATGAAATTCGTCTTCAACAATGGACTAAGTGTAATGGAAACATAAAACTGAAGATAAAATGCGCAATAAATTGTTATGTGAAAAACACTGTAGTGAAAACAGTTTTGTAAATATAAATCATAAAGACTGATTAAAACTGCAATTACAATTAATTATTGTGCAAGTGAAACACCACTTTGCCGTAAAAGAAAATTAAAATCAGAAGAAACAACTTCTACAAAAAAATCTTCAACATCTCCTGACATGGATTTTACATCGATCAAAATCACTAAAAACATACGAGCGGAAAAAATTAATTCTCAAACGGTTGAAATTGAAACGTTATTTAATCATCTAATTCTCCCGAACCTACTGTTTTGCAACCAATTTATTGGAAATACCTTTTCCAAGTAAATCTGAATCCGAATTAAATTTAAACAAAAACTGCAAATGCTAAATCAAAAAATTGTACATTATAGAAAACTATTAAAGAAGAAGTGCAACGAAAATGTGTATTTGCGGAAGAAACTGGTTTTCTTAACCCCTGCGAAAATAATGAACAATATGCTTTCACATAAATCAGGCTATGTAAACACATTTGTTCAAAGTGTCTTCAAAACCCTTTTTCTTCGTAAATAATAAAAAATTTACGCAATCTTTGATGTTTCTGAACTTTTGTGTGAGGAATAATTTAATGAAAACCGATATATCTTTTACAAGCTTAAATGATGAACAACTTAGAGCTTCATGGACAGATATTGTCGCTGTCTTCAACTTACAACAAACTGCTAATGTTCGAGCTGCTTACAAACTGACATTAAATCACGTAGCTCCAAACTGTTTTAAAAATGTCGGTGAAATTGGTAGTACAAGTTTTTAGTGCATCCTGGTAGCTGGCCTACGGACTGCAGTAGCTACCAAATTAGTGCAACATTCTACCACAACGTTTCTGTTGAATGATTCTAACCCTAATAAATCAGCTTTATCGGTAAAAATATGTAAAATAGAAAGTTAAAATCCGTCAAATTATACAATCTTTCAGGCATAGAAAAAAAAATGTATATTGTCTTGAAGGTTTGCAACTGTCTATTTCAAGTATTCTATGCTCCGATTTAAAGACGGAAAACTTTGAAGAAAACTAAAAGACTACAACAAGATCCTTTAGAAAATTTATTTTCTGTCATTCGAAGTCGAGGAGGATATAACGCAAACCCTTCAAATGTCAGTCGAATCTGGTAATTGTGAAGTAGATAAAGATTGTTTTATTCATTACTACGATGACAGTTTTGGAGCAAATGAAACTGTTCAAAGTTAATCTGATGATCAGATGGACCGCAATTCTGAATTAGTAGATGAAATTCTGGACGAAGAAAAGAACATTCCTCCTACATTATTACAAAATACGAATATCACGTTGGAGAATTGTGCAGTTACGTATGTTTCGGGATATTTGGTGTTTAAGTGCCATAAAAATTTAAATGCAATTTGTGCTATTTTGATTTTACTAAGGACAAAGAAACATTAGTAGATGCTAGATGAACATGAATTACTTTTACTCTTTAAAAACTATGGCGGTGCACCAACTATTTCTTTTTTACAATGTCCATCTGATACGACCGTCAATATTATTTCTATTTTAGTCTATGCTTTTAATAGGGTGACCAGATTTCTCAACCTCCAGTGCTGTACACAATTTTAAAAGAATGGAACACTAAACTGCAGCGTCTATTTAACAAACACAAAAACACCAAAACCTGCACCAAAAAACTATACTCGGACACGTGTTTAAATAGCTAAGCTATCATCATGATGATGAAAAATGTGTTATAAATATTGCGTTTTGAACACGGAAAATTTAATTTCAACTTTTCGAACAAATCCATTGTTTATAGTCTTTTTTAATAGTATGTGCAATTCGTATTGTACTATTACACAACATACTAACAAATGCTGTATTCTTAATTCGGTATACCGAATTATTCCGAATACTGTGCGTCTGCTGTACACGTATGCATGCTGTATGGCCCAATTTAATACTGTACAATACAGCCATATTCCGTACGTCTAGTCCCCTTACTTTTAATACCAATTATCCAAAAATCAAACACAAACAATTTCTAGCTGCTACATTAAAACACATTTTTATAGTAATAATCAAAAAGAATTATCCTAATTGGTTAGTCGAATTATTTTTGAAAGTAAAGTTGTATAAAACTGTGAAATGGGAGACTGCTAGTTTTAAAGAGAAACATTCAAATAACGTAAAAAATCGTCTAAATATTTTATCCAATACGAAGACTGTGTACATATTTGCTTTGTTTATCTAAATACAGTGTGTCCCACCGTGAACGCCGGCTATGGTTATACGGAAAACTACATAACGAAAATTCTGAAAATGTTGGTGGTTACTATATCAATACATCCTAAGATATTTTGAACTTTCTACCACTTCCGATTGTGCCGGAAGTTGGTAGCAACTTCTTTATATTAAATGAAACACCCTATATATTTTTTGATTCCGCGTGAAATTCTAAGTCAGATTTATGTATAGTTTTCTATATTTAAGTTTACTCATTTTTGAGATAGTTAAGGTTTTCTGAGAAAAATGACAGGTGCAAGCTCTTATAAAAACAGCAATTTTCAGATACTGCGTAGAGATACCTTAAAGAGGTTTTGGGGTTTCAAATTAGATGGCTTGTAGTACCGAGACCGATAAAAACGCGCTTTTGTTTTATACAGGGTGCGAAAAAAAACTAACCAAAACCTGATTTCAGAACAAGTCAAAAACTCGAAAATTTTAAATGGAAACACTCATTTTTTAAAAGGGAATTAATGGAAGTTTGTTCTTATTTATATCGCTGAATATTAATACGTTTTAAAAATGGGTGTTCTTGATCCGTCTCGGCACTACAAGCCATCTAATTTGAAACCCCAAAACATCTTATCATCGTTATCTGAAAATTGCTGTTTTTATAAGGGCTTGAACCTGTCATTTTTCTCAGAAAACCTAAAATATCTCAAAAATGACTAAACTTTAGTATATGGAACTAAATAAATAAATAAAATAAAACATAAATTTGAGTTAGAATTTCACGCGGAATTCAAAAATGTAAAAATATATAGGGTGTTTCATTTAAAACAAAGAAGTTGCTACCAACTGCCGGTACAACGGCATAAAGTTGAAAATATTGTAAACAGGATCCATTGATGTTAGTAACCACCCAAATTTTCAGAATTTTCGTTATGTAGTTTTCCGTATAACCATAGCCGGCGTTCCCGGTGGGACACATTGTATATGCCTATATTTTCCTATTTTTGTATTTACATTATACGAATAAGGAAATGAAGTGAAAAATGTACCAACTTTTAATTTAAATGTTTAATTAAGTGTTATGGATGTGAAAATTCTTGCATAAGGTTGTCGGCGATTTTTTCTAAGCACATTTTTTAAAATAAATATTCAATTTACCTTCATTCGTGTTTTGTTTACAAATCAAACCCTTTGTAATTTTATTGTTTAATAGTTACACGCAGGTAGGTATCCACACTACGGTTACGGTCATAAATAACTCTTTTGTTGTTGGATGTTGAAGTATCTCTTTTTTCATTATTTACGCAAATAAACTTTTCAAATTCGATACTAAATTTTGAATAATTTTTAGTAAATAATTGTGGAAATGTATTGTTGTGGATGACAATTTGATAAAATATAAATTTAATAATAATTTTCGAAATATTTGTCTAAAAAGTGGTATCCTTTAAAAGCGTTCTTTATACGTGTAGTTAATCCTATCTCATTCAAAAATACTCGACGTACTTGCACTAAAGCATGCATGATTTATTGCCCACCTACTCTGGTTTTGTAATAATTCTGTATTTCTGTACTGTTTGTAGTTGATGTACCTGGTGGTTGGTGGCCTAAACTAACTTACTTAAAATAAGCCTATATAATTGCACTTCTTCAACGTATTAGTTATTCAATGGTATCAGATCAGAACAACGTGGTGTTCTGCGCGTAAACCGCTTTTAGAGATTTCGTATAAAAAAACGCGTTAAATAGAACTTAGTGTTGCTCTATCTCTAACAGTTTTCGAGTTATACGCCTTTGAAGTTTTACTTGTAAATGTTTGTCATATTTAAACAATTCTTAACTTTTTAGTACACTTTCGATCGGAATACGAAAAAAATTTTGGAAAATTCCGGTCCCTTTCGAAAGTATAATTGTTTTCAAAACATAAACTAAATCAGTTAGATATCACCTTAGTATGTGAAAGATTCGACGCAGTTTTTTTTGTAAAATATCACGTGAAACGATAATTACTACGAAGCGATGAATTCGGAAATATTTTCGAATTCGAAACTGAAAAACCGAATTCGAATTTGAAATTTAACGTTATTTCGCGCACCGACCTCCTTTCTAGGCTTTCGAGACGAAATTTTTAGACGAAAGTACACGATCGGGAAACTCTTCTAACACGACGTCGGCGATTTCGATTTGGCCGTGTGACGTCGGGTTTGTAGCTGTGAATTTTTAAACATACATTTGGAACTTGCGATACAATTCATGGAGGTCTGGTTTCATTACTATATGTAGTTCTAAGCTAAGACAGAAAACTGTTGTCATGGCATATACGTTGTTCTGAGCTAAGACAACTTTGTTTAACAACTGATGATTTGTTTATAATTAGATACTCAATAGTACAGCAAGAATGTTTGGAATTCGCGATACAATTCATGGACGTGTGTCCAAAGTCTCAGTTTTGCACCATCAAAATTAAAAAAATTTGTCCATATACAAGTTTCCACAGAAGAAAACTGAGTATATCCGTAGTGTTACAAATACTCTATTTTATAAAACATTAACAAAAAGATTTATTATTTATTCATTGTTTACAAAAATATTTACTTCTTAAAACTGTAAGATGTTAATCAAAACCTCAACTTAATAGCTGTTAGCGATTTCATACATATCTGCATTATCTTGATAATAAGAATATTTTTAATGTCAAAATCTTAATACGTTCCTGTTATAATCCATTGAGTTCCGCAAGAGAAGCAGCAATGACTGGGTGTACTTTTTGACATTATAAAATCTGTCCGTCCCAAGGTCCGTCCTTAAGGCGGTACTGTGAAGACGCCGAAAAAACTCATAGAGAGAGCACAAAAAGTTTTAACAGAGATAAACCCATATGTAGTAAATTGATGGATGTGTTGTACAATAAAAAATGACGTGAATGTTCATATAAACATAAAATTAGCATGGGATAGAGGTTTCGTATTGCTTATCTCTTTATAATAACAAACCAAATACATTCGTCGGTACACTGTTATTCAGAAATTTACCATTTGGGATTTATAAGCCAATGATTTTTACGAAATAAATAGTTATTTGTATATTAAAAGCGTTTAAATAATAATTGCAGTAACCATTTGAACTTTTTCAACTTAAATTTAATTTTAACCTAAATTAACCGATTGTAGTCACTAGTCACAAAAAGTATTACACTAGTTAATTTTAATGGATTTTATAAATTACGTATTATGGTTTTGAAAATCAGAATTAGATGAACAATCGGAATAAATGCTACTTCATACCATTTTCTATAACGGATAAGATTAAAATACCGGCCATATGAAAATTTGAATTTTACCAAATTACACAAAATCATATTTTGTATTGTTTCTTACGTTGACAAAAAATATTTGTTGTTTATTATTACTTTTACTATCAAAAAAGTTCATTGTTAATAGCAACTATCACACCTAGAGTGTAATTTAAGAATATGACTCATCAAACTTATGAGTCTGAAGTCACTGCATTTATTAGGCCTTGTTTTCTTTGGCAGTGTTATGAAAAGAGATTCTAACTAGTCTTCTGGTATTTGACCACCGTTATAAATTTGATTAAAGAATGTTGTTATCACAGTGATGCTATCGTTATCAAGTAACTTCAGTAGTTCGCTTGAAATCTGGTCTGGTCCAGGGGGCTTTATTATTCTTAGACTGTCGTATAGCTGCTTCAACTTCTACTTTCAATATGGCGGGGCCTCTTTTCAACTCGTCATCAGAGAGGGATGTTCTTCGCTTTTGCAGTTTACGTCTTCAAACAGATTTGAGATGTAGCTTTCCCATTCATTAGCATCTGTTACAATTCTCGCATTCGAGTCCTTTAGCACGCTCGTTGCTCTAGATTTTTGAGTTCCTGAGGTGATTTTGAGTTTTTTATGAAGGTTGAAGTAATCGTGTTTGCTTTGCAGCAACTGTATTTCTCTACAGGATTTGGCAAACCATGCGTCTTTAGCCTTTTTGATTTCTCTTTTTATTATTCGATTAATCTCGAGGTGCTTTTCTTTGTCTCTATTTTTATGCCTTCTTCGCTGATTCCTAAGATTTAAAATTTCTTCAGTCATCCATTCTTTCTTTTTAGTTTTCTTGTTTTATCAAGAAGTGAAGTTTTAATATCCGACTAGGTTTTCATTAACATTATTGTTTTGTATGGATGTCTTGGTAATTTTTTGTTTATCTCTTGAGCAGCTGTTTCCTTCGTTTCTGGATTCTTGAGGAGTTCTAGTTCTAGTCTGTTCGCTTTAGATGGTTGTATTATCTTTTTTATTTGATTGTTTACTATTTGATAAAATTAGTTTAATTAAGAAGTTCAATCTTCATCTACAGTGACCGGCAAAGAGTTTGCAACAAATGGGAAAAATTTTTGTAATTAAGATATCCGAAAATTTCTTTTGGTAAATGAATTCAGCATATCGAATGACAAAAAAAACTCTTTAACAAATGTCATGTGACCACTGTCATGGCGGCAAATTAAAAAAATATCCCTTAAATATGTAAAAAGTGAGGTTAGATGACAACATATTAAAAAATGCCTAAGAGAAAATTTGTTCAGAATTAGATTATACGTCTATGTGCAAATTTTCAAAAGAAAATAATGACTTTTCAAAAATATCAGTTTGCCGGCATTTTTTCCGGAAATTTTTTGTATGTTTTTGTATGAGCTTATTATCCAGGCAATATTGTAAAAAATGGTTTAAATTGGGTTTATAATGGAAGAATTAATCATTTTAGGACTATTTTAAAATAATTCTAAATTTGTAATTTTAACCTTTTGGTTTCTGTAGGCCATTGCAACAAAGTCTGTCCTAAAAAAACAATGTTTTTTGTTCTTTACCGTCCATTGATAGACTAATAAATAAAAATTACTGGATTGTGAAGTTTATTTGTTGGTTTTATTGTGTTTTATGCAAATCAAACGCAAAAAATTTTGTTTTCTCAATATTTCCGGAAAAAAAGCTGAACTGATATTTTGAAAAGTCGTTATTTTCTTTTGAAAATTTGCACATAGAGGTATAATCTAATTCTGAACAATTTTTGTCTTAAGCATTTTTAATATCTTGTCATCTAACCTCACTTTTTACATATTAAGGGATATTTTTTTAATTTGCCGCCATGACAGTGGTCACATGACATTTGTCAAAGTGTTTTTTTTGTCATTGAATATGCTGAATTCAATTACCAAAAGAGATTTTTGGATATCTCAATTACAACAATTTTTCCGATTTGTTGCAAACTGTTTACCGGTCACTGTAGATATATTAACCAAATCCGCTTTGTTACATTCAGATCAAAAGCTCAATGTTCTAAATCAGTATATTCTTCCATCTTTGACATATCCTTTTCAAGCTTAATTTTCTGAACAAGTTTTGCTCTAAATTATTTGGAGCCTACAGGAAAAAAAATACCCGTAAAAGGAATTAGGTAGCATTCTGCAAAAAAATTATAATTAAACGTATAATTAAAAACATTTACAGTTACCTATATTTATAAAAATTATAAAATTGTGTAATTATGTACTTTTCAAATCCATATCATTTATATTTGCGAGTAAAATAAACTTTCACATATCGTATGGTATATTATAAAAATGATTTTTACAGTGTACAGGGTGGACAAGCGAATTTGTTAGTTTGCACTTTTGTAAGTAGGCGATGCAATAATTTAAAACACAACGCATTTGTCAAAACAAAGCAAATTTTGTTTTCGCGGTTTAATTTGTCTCAATAAGTTGGCCTAATGCTACGTGAACAGTTTTGCTCTAACAGTAATAGTTACCGAAATACCCTGGCAATCCCATCCAAACCGGTCCACCCCGTACATTAATAGTTCGAATCAGCCTGAATAAAATAGACCCGATCAGTGGTGACGTCAAATTAAACCGCTAAAATCAAAATTCGGTACTTGGCAAAATTGTGGTCGAAAAGTGAACCTTAAGTACATGGACTTAAGGGTGATAATAAAATAGGTCAATAAAAGTGGTTGGTTTTCCAATATACACACATAAATAAGGGAAATCGTTTTCATATTCACTAATTCTGAACCTTTATCTTTCATCTAGTATCAATATTACATTTTCAAATAGCATATTTTTATTATAAATTAAAATTAACTTATATACTACAAATACATGCGCAAAAAACCAGCTGGCGGGAACAGTAATGTTAGAAATACGCACCGGGTTAACCTTATACTTTGTAATTGCTGTTTTCCTTTGTTGTTCCTGGCGTTACTCTTGTTTCTTTATTAGCTTATTGACTCGTTTACTTCATTAGTTTGATCTTTATAATACGTAATTTATAGTTTAATTTAATAGTACTTCATAGTAATTAGGTTATGGTTAACCCGGTGCGTATTTCTAAAATTACTGTTCCCGCCAGCTGATTTCTGCGCATGTATTTGTAGTATAAAATTAATTTTAATTTATAATAAAAATATGCTATTTGAAAATGTAATATTGATACTAGATGAAAGATAAAGGTTCAGAATTAGTGAATATGACAACGATTTCTCTATTTATGCGTATATATTGGAAAACCAACCAACTTCTATTGATCTATTTGAATATAACCCTTAAGTCCTTGTACTTAAGGTTCACTTTTTTCGTCCACAATTTTGCAAAGTACCGAATTTTAATTTAGCGGTTTGTACGTGACGTCACACTAATCGGGTCTATTGCTTCAACACAAACATCTACTATATTCTTATCTTTTTGTACGTGACCAGTATCTGATTCCAGTTTGTTTTAATTTTTACAAACGCCTAACAGTTTGTAACCCACAATGTAAAAAATCACTTTTTTTGAGTTTTTGAACTTGTTATTTATTTTTTTTAGTTTTTCAAACTAGATGTTATAAGTATGTACTGTATGTGCATGCGTATTTTTTCAGTTTTTAAAATACACTTGACATAACTTGCTATATTGTCGTTTAACTATTTTATCTTAAAACGAACTTTTAAAGCGATTTAAACTTTTTTACAAAAACGCCTCCAGTGGTCTGTTCTGAAGGGTTAAGTTTTAAAATAAATTTAATCGTACGTTTCAACGATCTACAATTTTCATTCAAAAATTTGTCTATAAATACACTTTTATCATATTCAAAGCAATTTTCACCTATTTATAAACAATTTAAAATAAAAATCAAAACTTGAAGCCCTACGCAAACCTTTCCTTAACATTTTAGTGTTTAAATCATTTAAATCGGACGTTTGTCATTGTAAGTCATATGGGAATAAACCTCACATTACCGCCTTAAGTACTCAATTACAATAATTGAAACACAATAGTTTTTTTTTCTATTTTGGGTCGCTTACAGAGCTATAAAAGCACCCAAATGAGTTCTTTTATAGAAATTTGAGTTCTTTTATAGAAATAGAACAATTTTTATTCCGAACGGTGGTAACACTGATAACGTCCAAGCTGTCATTACGTTCGGTGTGCATTAATTTAAATCGTAATTAATGTTCAGTAGATTTATTTATCTACTTATTTTTATTTCCACTCATTTTTCTTTAATGAAACATATGATAAATGTATTAATTAAACTTAAACTAGCATATAAACCAAAGTTTAATGAAAATATTGCCACCTTACACTTCAAAATTCCCTAAATTTAAAAACTCGCGAAATTTTATTTTAAAATCAATCTGAAAAGCCCAAAATAGAAAAAATAGTATAAAGAATTCGTTTCTGAAGTTTTTTCGTTTTCTAAACTGTACTCGTCTTATAAAATGCGTCTTCTGAAACTAATTCTTTAATATACTATTTTTTACTTTTTTAAACAGTAGAAGAACGTGTAAATTACAAATATTCAGACATTATCAAGGCACTTTACAACAATAAGCAGATATTAGCAACCATAAACTTAGTCCTCTGTAGTTGTCATTTTATAATTTCCTTTTCATTTGAAACCGTTCGTTTCATTGAAGTGTCTTAAAACGAACCTAACCCGTTATTACCTACTATTTTAGGAAAATAAAAAAGGCATTGATGAAACGTTTATAAGTGTAAACGTGTTCGAAGTCATTATAGCACCATGTAGTAGTACATTATCTTTATATTAGATTTGTGAATTAATCTGATAAATAGTAACTATGAATTATTTATAGATTTCTTTAGAACTTAGTAAAACCGTCAGCACTCCGGAATCATCTCAAACTGACAGTGATGATGTTTCCCCTCAAATTCAAAGAAAGAGAAAGTCTGGTCACGCTCGCGATATGTTGCCTCGTTTTTCAATATCGGTAGAGGACGAACATAGCAGGTATTTTCGGTTAATCATTTCTAAAACAACTGTCAACTTGGGTTTTTTGTAACAGCATTGAAACTGGAACATCGTCATCGGAAAATAATAGGGAATTATCACCAGTTAGCCGCAATCAACCGCCCTTAATTCCACCAAATAAACACCGCTCTCGATCTGTTGTAAAAAGTGCTTCAGCTTCCGGCCTGTCCTTGATGATACCCACAAACGGTAGTTCGTGATACTCTTAAAATTGTTTGAGTTAAAATGTTTCGTTTAGATGATTTTCAAACACCCACACCAGGAATTCACTCGCCTGGAGGAGGAGGAGGAGGAGGAGGGGAGGAGGAGGAGAGGAGGTGGAGGTGGTTCCAGCACGGCAAGTTCTAGAGATACTTCTCCATGCCGCGAACTTTCTCCTCTTGTGACAAGCCTTAAACCGCCCGTTATTATTCGTAGAGGACCAAAAGGATTTGGTTTCACTGTACATACAATTCGCGTGTATTACGGAGACACCGATTTCTATACTATGCATCATTTAGTGATGGTGAGTGTATGATTAATAATTTACAAAATATATAATAAAATGTTTCTAGGCTGTTGATGAAGGTAGCCCTGCTTTTGAAGCTGGATTAAGACCTGCCGATTTAATAACGCACGTTAACGGTGAAGCTGTTCAGGGACTTTATCATACCCAAGTTTTGCAATTGTTACTCTCTGGAGTAGAGCACGTAAGTTTAAGAGCTACTCCATTAGAGCAAACTTCTATCCAAAGCGGCGGGCGAAAAAGAGAACCTGGTCAAAGCAAACTTGCAAGACGAAGCTTACATAGGCAAAGGAAACAAAAAAGGGAAAACGATAAAAGACGAAAAACTTCATTGTTTAGAAGAATCAGTAGTAAGAGAGCTAGTGCTGAAATACAACAGGTAATCGTTAAACACATTGAAGAAATGTATTTAAAGTTTTCTTTTAAAGATGACAGCTGGAGTTCAATCGCCTTTAACCGTGACGCCCAGTCGCAGTTTTCAATCATTTTCTAGAAGTCAAGATAGCAGTTCTTCTCTATCTCAAAATACAATAAGAACTCCTGTGTCTAACCGCAGTAGTCTGTCTCCGTCCGACACTTTCAGCCAGCATACAAGTTCCTCTTCTTCTCAAAGTCCTTCTTCTGCCTCACCCAGTCCCACACAAGTTGGAAATAATCGTACTAATAAGCAACATTATCAAAGACCATCTACCTTACACGGATTGAAACATAAACTACACTCAACTGGGTGCACGAAAACCTTACATTCAGCTAGTCCTTCTTGCCCAAACGTTCCCAATCGTCGTAAATCTGTTGGTCACATACCATTATCGCCGTTAGCTCGAACACCATCACCATCGCCGCTGCCAGCTTCACCTACTAGGTCTCCAAGTCCACTAGCCTTTCCAGTTGGCCATCAGCCTGGAAGCTCAAATACAACGCAATCTTACAGTCCCAGTGCCGGAAATACACCAATTACCATAGCTTCAAACCAAGCAAAAAGGGGTTTGTACGTCCCAAAGGTGCTGAACCAGGTTCGCCTTTATTACGAAGAGCTCTTTCACCAGACAGGTTACATCCAAGAAGTGCTGAAAGTAAATGCTCTCTCATATCTCCGTTGTGTTCATCTAGCAATTCTCCAGTAGTTAAAACGCAGACTAGAGGTGGTAGCAGTGCTGTATGGAGATCTGCTTCTCAGCCGGAAAGGGAAAAGGATCCTGAAATAGAATCATCGGCGCCTCTTGTTAGCGAATCTACTAGTACTACTACTAATACAACTGAAAACCGGTTGTCTTTAAATTTATCTGGCGGTAGTGAGCCTTTGCCTCGAATTGCCGAAGAAAAAGATTCTCCTACTAATAGCCAAGAAGGAAGTAAGTCCGGACAGGATGGTGGTAGTAAAAGTAGTGCTAAAGAAGAGACGAATGAAGCCGTCTATTCGAAGAAGAGTGAAAGTAGTTGCTCTGAGAGTTTTAAAGGTAAACCCGTAGCCGTTAAGGATGTTACTAATAAAGAAAAATGTGGTCATAAGCCGCCACACAAATAAAAAAGGTGAACCACAGGTTGTTGTGCTTTATAGGTTTAACTAAAGATATACGGTTGTATTATTTTTGATGCAATATTTATTTTAGTAGTCGGCAATATTAAGTTTAGATTAATAAGTATTGTAATATAATGTGATTATTGAAGTATGTGATCCTTTCTTCTGGTTTAATATATTTATATTATTTATAGTTAAAATTGCTAGGTTAATTTAACAATAAAACTGCATTTGCGTGTGTAGTTTGCAATTTTGTAGGTTTTCCTACTGTCGTTTCTAAAAGATACGTAAAATTCGAACAAAATATAGCCCTGTAACTTTTGAACCATTCTCAACGGCATGCCTTTTGCTTTGTAGCACAATTTTTTAAGAACATGTAGAATGGCATAAAATAACACAAACGATTTTCAACTAGCATCTTTTACAGTTTATTGTGTATCGAAATGGCGATACCTTCATATCACTCATATATTTAAATTATTATTCTTGTTCTTACTTACAGTGTAGGGTGTTATCGAATAGAAAGAACTTGATGTAAGATCGTGTATGTAGATGTGGGTTTCCAAAATGTAAAAGACAGTTGCTGTTTTGTTGTATAGTTAGTACATAATATTACCGAACCAGGGTGTCATAGTAATTTTATATTGTTACTATAAATTACATATTGTCAGATAGCTATATTTCTAGTTAACAAGAATTTACCTTAATAGGTAGTTTTTAAGCTATGTTTTCAAAATTGGATCTCAAAGAGTTTAAGTAAGTATGTGTTAAGCGTTCACAAATGAGAAGAGATATTTATAAGTGATGCTCATATTTCTGTATGATTAAATTAGTACTTAACGATAAATTTGAATATTTTCGTATGGAATTAAGTTAAGAAGAAATCATATTTTTTCTATTTTTTAATTTGTACAGACCAACCACTTCTTGTGGAGTCATTGTAACATGATTGTTTTTTAATTTTCATGACGGTACTCATAAATAATTCGCAAACTATTTGCTACTGTGTTACTTCTCTATGTATTTTAATCTAAAATATATACATTCTCAATCACGTGGCAATTTTTAAAAACTTATTTATTTTATAACATAATAAATTATAAAAATTCTAATGATTTAGTTTTTATTTTTGTCAGAATATTTAATAGAGGTTTACAGTGAGTTTTGAAACAATTTTTTCGGCGTCTCTAAATTATAAAATAAATGATTACAGATACCTGAATGACATCATTTTTACTGACATACTAAACCTAACATAATATAATTCTTTACATAACACTATAATCGCCGAAATTGAAAACGTAACTTTGTGTAAATTTAAATTAGAACGTTGTAGTTCTAGGACTTTTTGTGACATACAGGCTGTTTCATTAAGCTTGGTACGCGGCCATATCTAGAAAACTATTGGGTATATAAATTCGGGAAAAAAAAATTTTATTACTAAATCGGCTATTAGAAAATCCTGGAAATTATTTTCAAGTTCCGAATTTCATCGCAAGGGGGCGCAATTGACAGGTCGAGGCATAAAATTCAAGATTTCTCCGAAAATTTTCATATGAAGCTATGACTTGAATAACATCATTAGAAAGCCTGAATAATTCCGCATAAGTTTTGTCTAAGAGTCATTGGCGTACCGGCCTTAATAAGACAATGTCTTATAATTTAATTGACTGTATTTTCTAAATCACTTATTTGATTACAGTAAACTCAGGCTTGTTTGTAAGAGAAATGTCAGTGTTTTCAAATACCGTATCAATCGCCACTCGACAGTTTCAAATAAAATTGTAGAGGGCACAGTTTCCAATAATAAGAGTTTTTTCAATTTTGCCACGAAAATTCAAATCATACAGTATTATTTTGATGCCATAATCGGAAAGTATATTAAATTTGCTAGAGAAAACCGCAGTTCGATATCTTGGCCCGTTTCAGAGTTATTGTCAAAAGATTGCATTTTTCACACTTCAATTTGAAAAAATTGTTATTTTCCTAGTTTTGTAGCTTTGTAGCTAGGATTAATAACAATTAGTTTTGATATTATGTTATATTTCATGCTTCCCTTTACACTTTATCTTGGCTTAGGACTGTCATAATCAGCTTCGGACAGAACCTGGTGCAAAACCATATTGTAGGGATGTAGTTTAAAGTCTTTTAAAATTCGAAACACCAAAACGTGACTTATTCCTACTTCTAAGGACACTTACCTTGTGCTTAAATTTGGATTCGTTTCCACGCATGCAAGCACGTTAATCACGTTATCTTCATTCCTACACAAAGGTCTTCTAAAAGGACTGGAATGGGTCGTACACTTCCCGTTTGTCTTTAACGTACTGCTAGTTGTCGAAATACCTTTTTGTTATAGTGTCTTCGTTCAGGTTATCTGACAGCATATTCACGTGCTGCGACAGGAGCATTTTCGAAACTTTGAAAATAGACGGCGAGCATATCTTAATCTTTGGCATTAGTGTAAGCCATTATTGATGGATTGGCACAAATTTAGAAAATAAGTAATACGAAATTCAAAAAGAATCAAAGACTAGGTTTTTTCAGCGCATCAAAATTAAAACTGTTGACAGTTACCTATTCGATGGAAACCTACAGATTTTGTTTCATGACTAGGTACCTATTTTAATTTACTTTTTAAAACAGCATCAGCAGCTATGCCTTATTAGAAGTTATTTGTGGGGTGTTTTTAATTTAAATGTAGTTTTGTGCCACTGAAATGAGTGACAAACCTACACAACCATAAAATTAAACCAAAAATTCTCTGGAACTACCAAAATAACCATTTTATCAAATTAAAGTGTGAACAATGTAATCTTTTGATAATAAATCTGAAACGGGCGAAGATATCGAACTGCGGTTTTCTCGTTTTCTCTAGCAAATTTAATATACTTTCCGATTATGACATCAAAATTATACTGTATGATTTGAATTTACGTGGCAAAATTGAAAAAAACTGTTATTATTGCGAACTGCGCTCTCTAACAATTTTATTTGAAACTGTCGAGTGCCGATGGATACGGTATTTGAAAACACTGACATTTTTCTTACAAACATGACTGAGTTTGCTATAATCAAATAAGTCATTTAGAAAATATAGTCATTTAAATTATTAGACATTCTAATGACGTTATTGAAGTCATAGCTTCATATGAAAATTTTCAGAGAATTCTTGAATTTTATGCCTCGCCCTGTCAATTGCGCTCCCTTGCGGTGAAATTCGGAACTTGAAAATAATTTCCAGGATTTTCTCATAGCCGTTTTAGTAATAAAAATTTTTTTCCTCAATTTTTATACCCAATAGTTTTCGAGATATGGCCGCGTACCAAGCTTAATGAAACAACCTGTATATTCATTCATATGCGAAATTAAAAAAAAAACTTTATAAAGTAGCGTCAGTAGGTGAATCAGCTTCTGTCAAGGTTGAGTATGTCGCTCGCGAAAAGACAAGGACATACGTGTGAACGTAGTAAATGCAGCACTGCAAAACTTGAACCAGTATGCTATAAATTTGTACCGAGAGCGTTTCGATATTTATTTTGATAATAGGGATCGTAATTAGTGAAAATAACGGTTCCTCTACATCCGATTCTGGCGAAACCAATCCTAGTTTTCAACCTTTCACGAGGACTGCAAGGAATGGAAAAAAACGAAAATTCGCTAGAAACTGTGTGTCTCTGAAATAGAATATAAACATTATATAACTCGTGATATTCTTGGATCAACTTATTTTGCAAAACGAAGTGTAACAGAATTCATACTTAGAGCATTCCAATTATTTATAGACAATTATATTCTAAAGCATATTCAAAACTGCACTGTAAGCAAGAGACTGCTGATAAGCACCAAAGTGTACTGGTTTTTAATAGGATTGTTATAGGATTGACATAATGTGGATTTTCGGGCTTACTAACAAAACAGGTTCCGTCCGTCCACAATACATGTTGAAAAAACCAATTATCATTAAATTTTAAGTTTACAATTACTTTACAAATATTCTATAGTATAAAGTTTGGTGGCAATTTTGTTCAAAATTCAACGAACTGAATTAAATTTTAATTTCAACTCAGGACGCGCTCACCGAATCGAGTTTTTGGATTTTCTTCAAAATACTGCAATGGTCTTCTCTTTCGTGATGCAATTTGTCTTCCATGTCGAAAAGAAGATGCCTCGTTATATTGGCTTGTAAACTCCATTCTAATCGTGGAAAACCCTTGGATTAGAAGCATGCCGACTTTTAGAAGTCAAATGACAACAAAATAATATCTGTCAACCATTACATTTAATTATTGATATTTATTTTCACAGGCTACTGCTTTAACACAAGTCCCTTACAAATTTTAAATGAGACTTTTCTTAGAAAATTGCTTACAACTTTTTAAGGAAAGATCATAGCAATTTTTTTGCTACAAAATTTGTTGAGAAAGATTTGGTTTTTTAAATATGCAAAATATTGGTTAAAATTGGACCTTTCTCCGCGCTATATAAGAACCTATTTTCAGATTCTTTAAAATGTTTTAGTTTTCTGGTAATGCAACCGAGACATCGAGTTTCGCTCTCTCTGTAGAAACCTTTAGCAAGAACATCGTAAGTGATTTCGTCACGAACAAAGTTAGATGTTGTTAATCTCTCCAAACTATCTTGGATTAGCTAAATGTCCTATGATATTTTTTGTATTTCATTAAGTTCTGTTGAAATTTTTTGAATAATTTCTTAATTTAAAGGTTCATGTAGTCTTTGTTAATTACATCCGCACCTTCATCACCGGATTTACTATTGACTCGTCCATAGTTTGAGTCAGAGTCAGTAAACCTCTTTTTTCTTCTCAAACGACTAACTCTAATTTGTAACGCAACGTAGCTTCACAGTTAATCTGGTAGACTCCTTACCTTACATATCAAAGACTTTCGTAATTGGTGGAGCAAATATTTCAAGAAAGATGTAATTTCAGTAGAAACCTCTGGCAGATCATTGCCTAAAAGAACGCTTTAATATTTCAAGATGTTATCACTTTTGTTTAGTGTAGAATGTGATAAAGGTGTGATTGTAGCCAAAAGAATATATTGGGGAACTTTCCACTAATACTTTTCTACTGCACAGGAGTGAAGACGATATATTTTCCAGTAAATCCCCCGAAGGAAAAGTTCAATTTCTGTGAAGAAAACGGAGCATATCTAAAAAACCTAGCGGACCAAAATGAAGAAGCCTAGAACTTTTGGAGAGACATTCTAGATAAGATAAGATAAGATAAGATATTTATTTTGTTATTATCACAAGCGTGCTTACAATCGTCAATGTTTGGTAAACAATATAATATATCATAATAAAGTATATAAAATACATAAAATGCACTTAACAAGTTTAAAATACAGTAGTATTAAAATTGTGATTTAGAAAATCATCATAGGAATAAAAACACTCATTTAATAGAATCATTTTGATTTTGTTTTTAAATAAATTATAAGGAATGTTTCGCACAGTTCTTGGGAGTTTATTAAAAATCTTAGACCTATAAAATTAAAGTTTTTTTCAGATTTACTTAAACGTATAGAAGGTGGTCTTAAGTCGTTTCTACTTCTTGTAAAGTGATCATGCATACCAATATCATAGTTAGTAAAATTTTTTTAATGTAAAGTAAAGTTTCCAAAATATACATGCTAGGTACAGTTAAGATTTTTAAATTTCGGAAGTTGTTTTTACAATCTGCTCTATAATTTAAATTAGATATAATTCTAACCGCTTTGCGTTGCAGCTTAAAAATATCCATCCAACCACTGGACCTACCCCATACTACAATTGCGTAAGCAATATGCGATTGAAAAGTGAATGATATGCTATCATTAAAACCTTATTAGAAACGGATTTAGTCAGACGTCTTAAAACAAAAATATATTTGGACAATTTTTTTCCTAATTCATAGCAATGATGATTCCATGATAACGTATCATCTATATGGAGGCCGAGATATTTTACACTTTTAGGATTCATATTTCTGTTAAAGTCTTTTAAGGTAAAAATCATGTTTTGCGTTTTATCCACGTTCATACATAACCCATTATTAGCAAACCACTTAAAAGACAAATCTTGAATTTCAATAACACTTTTGGTTATACTTTCAAAATCGTTACACCTCGTAATAAAAGTGGAATCATCTGCGTAAATGATTTTTTCTACTTGGCCTACTGAGAAAAGGTCATTTATAAAAACGATAAACAATATTGGTCCCAAAACTGAACCTTGAGGCACACCCATCTTCAACTCTAATGGTGTAGATAGCTTGTTTTTAATATTGACTGTTTGAACTCTACTTGTCAGGTATGAACGAATCAATTTTACAGAGATTTCATTGAAGCCATATTTCCTTAATTTTCCACACAGTAAATTGTGTGGCACACAGTCGAAGGCTTTAGATAAATCGTAAAAAGCTACATTTGAAATTTGTCTTGATTCGAAAACATCATAAATAATATTAATAAGTTTTGTCATTGCAGATGTAGTTGATTTGCCGGATCGGTAGGCAAATTGATTGTCATTTAATAACTTGTTATGTTCAAAATAAGTAACGATTTGTTTTTTGATAAGAATTTCAAAAATTTTTCCAATTATAGGGATTATAGAAATAGGCCTGTAATTATTGGGGTTGTTATTTGTACCTTTCTTCAAAATCGGAGAAATTTTAGAATGTTTTAAAACAGTAGGAAAAACCCCTTGCAATAAACATTTATTAAAACAATTAGTCAACGGAAAAAGGATAATGTTTTTGACTGATTTTATGAGTTTTCCATTAAAACCATAAATATCTCTACTTTGCTAGAAGACAACTCATTAATTGCATTCCTCACCTCATTATAAGATACGCAATCAAAAGAAAACTTATTTTTTAATTCAGAATCGTCAATACACGAGGAAGACTGAATATTTTTGTCCAAAGTTAACTTACATGGAATATTAATAAAAAATTCATTCAGATCATCAGGAGAGATATCGCAATCAGATGAAATAGGACCTTTATCATTAGTAAAATTGTTAATTATCTGCCAAGCGGCCTTAGATTTATTAAAAGAGTTAGTAATAAAATTGTCATTCGACGCTATTTTTGCTTTCTGAATTTTAAATTTATAGGTTGCTTTGAGTGTTTTGAGATCACTGTCAACATTATTGTATTTATTATTACGACTAATGTCCGTTAAAAATCTAATTTGTTCTCTTATCCTACTTAGTTCTGTCGTGAACCACATGGGATAATATACGTCAGTTTTTTTAAGTTGTAACCACTTATTTGGGAAACAATTTTCATATGCGGTTAAAAGTATATTAAAAAACGTGTCAAACATTTCTTCTGCAATCAGAATGTCATTTAGAAACTTCCAATTTACACCAGTTAAATACTTAAAAAAGTTATTGATACCTGCATTTGTAATCGGCTTTTGTAGTGACATATTATGATTTAATGTTTGTTTTGTGTTAAAACTTATACTACAAGATATTACTTTATGATCGGAGATGCCATAATCTACAACATCAAAATTACATACATTAATATAATCATTAATTAAAACATTGTCAATACACTTAGATCCTCTAGTATTACATGTAATTTTTAAATTAAAACCAAAAGAGTATATTAGTTGTTGAAATTCATAAAATTTTTTGTCATCTGACCAGAAATGAACATTAAAATCACCAACGATAAATACTTTTTTAGAAGTTTCGATTTTGCTTAATAAATTTTCAAAACAATTAATAAAATCATTAAAATTTCCAAGAGGAGAACGATACATACATATTATAAGTAAGATCTAGATTGGTCTATCGTTCAAAAGGATGAAAACTCCTAACTTCACACTATACTTTTTGCTTAGTGCCTACATATTTTTCTATATACCACTCCCTGCTTTAGTAATGAAATTTTGGAAAAGTACTATGTGATTAAATGCATGTCCATGTGACATTTTACCTTCTGACCTCTTTTAACATAACCTACAGCACTTCTTTCTACATGTTTTGTTAACTATTATGTTGTTGCATGTCCTGGTATATTTAGGATTTTGCGGTAACATTTTTTAAATTATTTCTAAATTTGGTATTTGTGACTTAAGTTGTTTTTGAATTCAACGATTTAATTGTTTGAATGCATATTTGACATTTTCGTTGGTAGACGTACGAAATCTGCGAATCGTAAAATATGATACCCATTTATTTATTGTCTCAGTAAAAATTCACCTGCTATATTAATTGTTTTACGAAAGTTTAATTTTTTAACCGCTGTCTTATCTTTTCTAGAAGGTGACATTTTTATCTTTATCGAAAACGAATGCAGTACGTATAGATATGTTTACGAGCTACATAAATAAACTACGTCTGCAGCATTTTTTGTTTTTGTTGCATTTTATTATAACAGTTCAAAAAACGTATTTTGTACGTGTTCACTGGTTTCTTGCAAAACGTGTCATTATTGGGTTTTGGGTTACGATTTATATTGATTATTTTCTATTATAATGATTTAATTATAATTTATTCTACCCTTATTGTCTCGTGAAGAATATTGGTTTTTACCTTCCAAAACTTTGGTATTTATTTAGAACAATCGAAATTAGAACCCTCTATGCTGAAGATTTTGGGCCGCAAGTTGACATAACCTAAAATCAAGAATCTAATTTTGTAAACAACATGTTTCATTTATTATTTACAATTTCGTATATTACTTGAAATACAAGTTTTTTAAGAACTGCTTTAGGTTTTGTATATCTCAAAATTTTCTAATTTTGTTAAAAATATTTCAGAAATATTACAATTTCATAATAGGAGGATCCCTGAAGGCAAACTTATTATATTTTTGTATAAAAAATTGATAAAAACTAACAGTAACGCCATCTGTTAATATAAAGCCTCTTTTAATTTAAATAAAGGATTTAAAGCGATATCCAATAATTTTATTAGGATCTCAGAAATAGTAAGAGTTATCCTCCTGAAACTCGATCCCAGTTGAAATGTTTATGTTTTCCTAATAGTGTAGACGTTATCCATTTTGAAGAAGTAAAATAATTATAATTATGAAGTTTTTTGATGTAAGAATAAGATTTCTGAAAATTTTCTTTCTATAAAAATTTTTATCGATACATGGAATGATGTACATTTATGTTCGAGTATCTGACACTTAAGACGATGTAGTTTGTTCTTTTAGTTGGTGTTTAAAAACCATGTTGCACATCGTAACTGACTTGATATGGCTGGCATAGCACTCAAACCTGTTTTCCTAATTTCCTACCAAACTGATAAAAGAGGCTACGTGAATGAAAGCAAAATATGGATTTAATAAATTTTATCTATACCACAGTATACACCTACGAATGTCTACGCTCTATACTATAGATATACAGCGTGTTGCTTATATTCGACCGACAACGCTTTACCCTCCCGGGGTACAGTGTCGTCGGTCGAATATAGCAACACCCTTCATAAGAGGACTTATTTGTTTGAGTAAGATATAGAAGAATAGTCTGGAAAGCTGTATAATTTGAACGATTTATCCGTTCTTTTTTTTTGTTTTAGGACAACTTTGAATTTCTTGTTTTAGGGACTGTTGAATTTTTCGCATTTCTTCCGGTTGCTTCTGCAAATTTCTAGTTTTTTTTAAATTTGCATTATACATATTGATACTGTGGCTTCTCTTACTAATTTTATTTGTATATTGACAAAATATTCTAGTATTAAACAATTAAACCACTATTTTTTGGTATATAGCAAACTAATTGGTTTCTTTAGACGTAGTATCAGACCATTAGTTTCCACGCGATATTGACTTTTGCGTATTTCGCGATTTCTTTCATGTGCAAGTATTATCACAGATATATTTATCTGTGGTATTATTCACTACTTCTGGTTTTAGCTAGTTTCCAACATTGAGAACTACTAAACGAAAACATAATTGGAAAATTGTTCCACTTTGGTAGATTTATCATCATTTCGGTAACATTTGTTATCTTTACGTTATTATGTACAGTCGAATCTTAGTTTTTAACAAATTTTTTATTGTAAGATTTTCAATGCATTATAACATTAAACAAAGACCGAACCAATAATTTCTATTAAGTTTTTAGAAGTTGGAAGAGTATTTCTTCAGTTCTGAATTGAATTAAATTTTTCTGTGTAGTTCTAGCATTTATAATCAACGGTTCTAGTGTGTATGTTTCTCTAATAGTGTAAACGTTACTAATTTCAAGCAGTAAAAATATATTACTTACTTAAAAAACAGTTTATTTAAAACATAATTTTACTTTTTTACATCTTAGTTGGTGAAAATACTTTATAATAAATGTTACAGTAATATTTATACGTATTCATCTTCTAAATGGAATCACGTGGAATGAATGAATGAATGAAACAAAAACATTCATAAGAGAAAGTTTTTTTGCTTTTTCTTTTAAATATCATGATCAACTTAAAAATTACATTTAAAATGTGATCTTATGGGTTATTATTGTGTCTAACAATTTTACCAATACAAGTTTATTCGTTTATTGCACATGCTGCTCTCCTGATTAGGCGGACATATGAACGTAATGAATTAAATATATCAGGCGAACAGCTTAATTAAGTGACTGAAGAAATGCCTACTACTTTTATTTATTCGAGGACCAATTTTCTATACAAACATTGGTAGCGGTGTTTCATAAATTTACTTCATTTTTATCTCCAAAACCAAGATGTTTGCAATTCTTGTAAATAAAACAAAATTTACAAAATATACCAGCAATAAACAAACTATGTCTCGTAGGACTTTTTGAAAATGTAATATTGCAGGTGTGTGTATTGATTGCAGTTGAAAAAAAGTAGAAAGCCAACAATTTTTGTAAATTAAAATACTATCTTTGTAAATACGATTGATTTCTAAGTTGCCTATGAAGAATTCACCAAAAATTGGTGAGAGGGAGAACCCAACGGTAGTTCTTGTTCTAGTTTAAAGAATTGATTATTGAAAGTGATCAATTGATTTTAAACAAAATTTCGTCATTTTTGTTTTTAACAAATGAATGGTTTTTCTGGTGAAATTGAAGAGTAAAGGTTAATTAACGACACCACCGGACTTAGGGTTTTTGGGGCCTGGGGCTACATCAAAATGTGGGCCCCTCGCCTCTATACATAATTTCACCGATAAAAACTAAAGATATGAGCAGGTATAAAGTTTATTAGGATTTACAAAAAGTTACACTAATTGTTTTCGCGTTTTTAATACTGATAATTTATTTATAAACATTTGGAAAAACCTGTGATAACTCACTATCTTCCATCAACTTTAAAAATAATGTACCTTTATTAAATCCTTTTTGAAGTCACTACCACGTAGAAATTGAAAAAATTGTATCAGTTCGTTTGAAAGGTTGTCAAACACATCATTTCTGTAAGCATTTATCAGCCGCGAAGAGCCCAACAAAATATCCAAATAATTCACTAACATCGCTGTACGCTTTCCAACGTTTTCTCAACTCTTGTCCTAATTTTTCCAAAATTACGTAAAAGATTCAGTTCTAAACTTATTTCGACTTTGGAGTAAGACTTCATCTTTACCCTCAACGGGATATTTTTTTACGACATGTCGTTTATTGGTGATACGTTTACTGAAAATTGTTTCGCCTTCTTCTCTATATCGTCAAATTGTGTTCGCAAAGTGTTAATAGATTCTAGAAGCGATTTCAACAAAGTATTTCCTGCAACAACATTTAGACCTGGTTTTTGTAAGAAATCACTAGTTGAATTAAAACGACCCAAAACTTCATGCCAAAGCACAGCCATAATAGCTGTTTCTAATTTGACCATTTTTTTTCTTAGCGACTTCGCTTCTACTTGGGTTTCTTTCTTCTCTTCTTTGTTGTTTATGAATTCTGTTAATGCTTCATAAATCTCGTCGACCATCTCGTTGTTGAAAGCGATTTAACAACATACAAAACATTTTTTTGTGGTCCCTTGTTTTTTGCGTTATGAATTTTAGTTGTTAAAACATCCGACCTATGAGTTGAAGCTACGAAGAAGGCATATAGTTTTGCAAAAAACCAAAATAATTTATAGCTTCTAAACATTCGTCTACACTGCACTGACCCACTAAATTTAGCGAATGCGCATAAACTGCCAAAGGGTTAGCTTTTTTAATTTCCGCTTGCAGCCCATTATATTTCCCAGACATATTGCTTTCGTTATCATAACTCTGACCTCTGCAGTCAGATAATTTAATAGCATTAGCTTCTAAAAAAGATGTAACTTCATTGTACAAAGATTTACCCGTGGCTGTGGATATGTAAGAAACAAAGAAACCTTTCGTGGACGTTGCCCTTAAAACAATAACACAAAATAACTGTCAACTGATCAACATGGAACACATCTGGTGGTGGACTTGATTCCACTATAATAGAATAATATTTTCAATTTTTTATTTGTTCTACAATTTCTTTAAAAACTTTATTCTTCATTAGTATCATAAATTCTTCACAAATTGTTTTAAATAAGTAGGACACATTACCAGTGCCCTTACTAACATATTTTTTCAATATGATTATATAGGAAAAGGTCAAACTTTGCTATTAACTCCAAAATTCCCAAGTAATTACCATTATCCACACAACCAAACTTTTCAGTCGTGCCCCGAAATGCTAATCCTCTCTCAGAGATAAATTTAACCACTTGAACTACACGCTTTAGGACATTTCTCCAATATTCTACTTCTAAATTGAACCAATTGGTCATATTTTTATCTAGATGATGTGAATCACAAGTACGAGATATCCATGTCGAGACATTGTCGATGTTCGGACTGTTCTCATGAATACGTGTTTTTTCTTCGCCTTTTTTCCAGTCCCAAAAACCGGTCTTAATAAATGCGTCTTCGTTTTCACTTTTTTTAGTGAACAATTTACATACAAAACAAAATAAAACTCCAGTAGACATTGAGTACATAGGTAAGCCATTTTCTTTCACACACCTCTCCGTTTGGGTGACACACTTTAAACAATTTAGAAGATAAGTATCTATTTGTTTTTATACTTTGTTAATGAAGCTACGAATTGACCATTATTATTTTAGAAATAACTTGTGCCTTTCTTGATACAGTCACCAATAAAAATGTTATCTATGATTGCAGGTCATAATGCCAGATCTTGCTCAACCGAAATGATTTTTGAATATATTGCAGAAGAAGTGGGTCGATTGGCATCATTTGATATGACCTGTACTTGATCATCAGAATTAGTTCCTAAGCCAACCATTTGGCGATTTATCCACCGACATTCCGAGGACAGATGATACTTTTGCGGACTTTCTTTTATTGGCTCACGTATTGTTGATGTTGCAGACATTTCCAAAAGTTAGAGCCAAAGGCGAAAATTTCATCGGTTTTTACGTATCTTCAGCCGTTTACAAGTTACGAGCAGTTTTCTACTCAAAACACACGCAATGCACCTATTTTTTCCTAAATCGTAATGATTTTCTCAGAAAAACGTGACGTGTTATATAGAATGTTTTAATGTAGAAATAAGGTTAGAAACAGCTCGGAATGAAAAGCGAAGAAGCTGACGTCCAAGTGCGCAGCGGATTATTGTTATCGGTGCAGACAACCTGAGGGTAAATATATGTATAGTGTAAAATATTTTGAAAACGCACAAATAAATATGGTGAGTACATTTACTAATGAACCTATATAGACCTTTAATTACATTTGTTCTAGTTTTCACCTCAGAGTATAAAATCTGGACGCTTCAGAACACTGTGACAATATTTGAATTTGAGTTGTTAAAGGCTCTGCCACAACGCTTTGTAGGCGGCAGGTTGTAGTAAGTAGGCGGAAAGCACGGAAATGCCCGAGCGCTTCCGAAAATCTCCGAAGCGACAAAGCTCGGAGCGCTTCGGCTACGCTCGGGCCTTCTCGTGCTCGCCGGCTACCGCCTACAACCTGCCGCCTACAACGCGTTGTGGCAGAGCCTTAAAGGTGGCAACACTGCGACACCTCATTGTTGCGGGCCGGCGACCGTTACGCTCCATGTAAGAAGGCGTAGCACAATGTTCTGTTGTTTGAACGTGTTGTTATTTGTCAAACGGATGTGAGTTGCATCGAAAGATAATAACTATTGATTTAAAAGGTGGCTTTATTAATTAGTATTGGGCTTTGCATCAAGAACCATCAAAGGATTCTGTAGTTTGAGGTAAGCAAACGCGAGGCGACAGCTACTGTTTCTTTTTTCTTAATGTGTTGCGTTTGAGGTATTCGTATTGCATTTTAAATCATCGGTTTCAACCAGATTTTTAAGTAAGAATGTGAGGTTTATTTTAAAGAACTATTCTTGAGAATAAATTGAATTAAGCTAAATACGCTGAGTATTTTAGAGCGTTTAAAAATAAAAACAGAAAGTGAGGATACAATGACTCATTGAAAATCCATTTACATGGACAAGCACAATATTACTGTATTACCACGTACACTCATGAAATTTAAAACTTGGACACCACAATTTCTGTAAACAAAAGTTTGCACATTGTGAAGCGGGCTTAAGGGTATCATTTACAATTCTAACAGCAGGTAGTCTCAGCAGGGTTATCTTATAGAAGGACTGTAGAATGAATCATTACACTAAGCACGTTTTAGAAAATAGGTAATTTACGTTGCTTACTTAATTTTTTCTTTAAAGAATATATTTGAAGGTATCGCTAATTAAACACCATAGCTCGATTAATTATCGAATCAAAATTTTGTTTAGGAAATGTTTACAAAATAAAATTAGAAATAATTTTGATTTAAAAACGTCTACAAGCAATAACTTTTAAATTAAATCAAAAAACTAAACATGGTTATTTGGGTTGACTGATTATTACTTATTTTTTAAATAAATCTAACCTACTAATTATTGTAAGTTATTAAAAAAATCATTAAACTCTCTATTCATAATATTTAGTCCTTACAAAATGTATATTTTATGACGTTTCATTTTTTCTGTAGTTAATATAAAAAGTGAAAATAAAAACTAAGGCAATTCTTATTGTCAACGTATATATTTAGTTTTTGACAAGAATTTATTACATAATTATAATTAAGATACCAAGTTATAGTTTAAAATTAAATGAAAACTTTTTTTTAAATAAAGGTATTACTATATAAATAAATATAAGAAATCAATAATGGGTGTGACCTCCATTATTATTGATACATTCTTGGAGGCGTCTGCTCATTGACGCTATCAAGGTATCAATATAATTAATATTAATCGTTTCCCATGCGGTATCAATGGCTGCAATTAGTGCATTACGGTTTACTGGTATAAAATTTGGCCCTTGTTGTCTTCGGATAACAGCAAGTATTCGAGCCCAAACATTTTCGATAATGTTAAAATCTGGGCTTTTGCTGGCCAGGGTAACAGCTCCAAGTTATTTTCTCGTATCCAATTGCGCACAACCCGCGAAGTATGAATAGGGGCGTTGTCCTTTAACAACAAAAATACATTATGAAAATGTTAATTCAACAGATCCCGAACTATTTTTGGAGAAAGTATAGTGAAATAAGAATACTTACTTGTTGGAAAATATAATCTTCGTCTGGATAAAACACTTCGACTGAAGGTTTCATAATAGTTTCCAAAATATCTAAATACGCAGCAGAATCAAGACGTCCATCGATAGCCCAACAAACTCCTGGACCCCGCGCTAACCCAACCCCACACATTCACAGAAAAATAACCACTTCGTTTTTTAGGACATATGTGATTATTTTCGTAACGAGTTCCTTCCATTCTAAAAACTTTTAGTGGTCCATCGTTGCGGCTATTGAACGTTTTTTCGTCGCTAAAAATCACTCGATTCCAAAATTCCAAAGGTTCGTTCACATATCGCCTTGCAAATTCCAGACGACGTCTCATATTTTCGTCACTGAGAACTTCTTTCGCAGCAGCATTATACTTCTTTATTCCCATCTCCTTTAATCTTTTTGTGCAGTTATACGGCATCCGGGAAAATGTGTATCTGCTATAGCCCTGAGTATGTAGCAAATGGTTGTTCTGTTACGTAATGAAACAACTCGAGATCTTGAGCACGTGTAGATACTTTAGGTCTACCACTTCCGATGGCTCTTTCCAAAGTGTGTTCAAGATTCCATTTTACTCGGTAATGCCCTACGGTGCTTTTGGTATATCTAACATACGTGAAATTTCACGCACGCTACGGCCCGCCGCTAATTCCGAAACAATCCGCGCTTTCAAATCAGCACCGAGATGAGGTGGCATTTTCACAACACTTGAAATTTTAAACTAAAATGGAATTTACATTTCTTACTTTATTTATTGGTTCACACTACCCCTTCTCAAACAGTAGGTAATTGTTTATTTATTACATACTTCTAATGACCAATGTAACAACCCTTAGAGCAATATGACTCAAAGGAAGTAAATTAAACAAGCAAGGATATTCTATTGTTATTGAAACTTATTCATAAAGTAAAAGCCATTTCCTTATAATGCTAATGGACAGGATTTTCTTTTAAGTATTAAGATTACAATAGAGGACTTATAAACTTTCGAAAATATCTAATTATAAATATTTACACTGCAATTGCGCTTTTTCCTTAATAATTTCTTAGCAATAACATACACGTTCTTGGTTTTAAGTTGTCATAAATTTGATATGATATAAATTTGTGTTTCACAGAACGACAAACGATCTTTTATGATTTCCACAATCCGAACAACAAACGGAACGTTTGTGCTGTTCCCATTATTATTTTCAGTAGTTTTCAGTTCATATATATTTATTATTGAGAAGAGAAAATTGCGGAAAAAAGAAGATAGTGCCAACCAAATTTTTACGCACAAAGAAGAGTAAAAATTATAATTTACTTCGCTTTTTTTTTATTTTGAAATTTACCGCCCAAACACAACAAACCCACAAAAAGGGAGGACAAAAAATAAATAATTTAATTCTCCCGCATAAGTTTGTTCGCCGTTTTGTTTAGATTCGTCCAAACCTGCAAACGAATTCGCGCGCATTTTCTTTGATGTCGGAGAAAAAACCGACAAGTTGCGGGAACGCCGCAAGCCGTTCGTGGAACAACCAGGACTTGCGAATCTGTTCTAAAATTCGTACATAGCACCGTCCAAATTAATGTTCCGATTGCCGTTCGGTTCGTTGTTCTGTTTGTTCCTCGGTTTGTTGTTCAGGTGTGTACGAAGCTTTACAATAAGCATATTAATATGAACTATATCTTATGAAAGGAGAGTTATGTAACTATAATTAACGACTTAACGTTACGTTAGTAGATTCCATTTACTATTTACACATATTTTCTTGGAACATTCGATAATTAACTATCGGGATATGATGACCCTATACTTCGCAGGTTGTGCGCAACTGGATACAAGCAAATAACTTGGAGCTGTTACCCTGGCCAGCAAAAGCCCAGATTTTAACATTATCGAAAATGTTTGGGCTCGAATACTTGCTGTTATCCGAAGACAACAAGGGCCAAATTTTATACCAGTAAACCGTAATGCACTAATTGCAGCCATTGATACCGCATGGGAAACGATTAATATTAATTATATTGATACCTTGATAGCGTCAATGAGCAGACGCCTCCAAGAATGTATCAATAATAATGGAGGTCACACCCATTATTGATTTCTTATATTTATTTATATAGTAATACCTTTATTTAAAAAAAAACGTTTTCATTTAATTTTTAAACTATAACTTGGTATCTTAATTATAATTATGTAATAAATTCTTGTCAAAAAACTAAATATATACGTTGACAATAGGTTAGATTTATTTAAAAATAAGTAATAATCAGTCAACCCAATTAACCATGTTTAGTTTTTTGATTTAATTTAAAAGTTATTGCTTGTAGACGTTTTTTAAATCAAAATTATTTCTAATTTTATTTTGTAAACATTTCCTAAACAAAATTTTGATTCGATAATTAATCGAGCTATGGTGTTTAATTAGCGATACCTTCAAATATATTCTTTAAAGAAAAAAATAAGTAAGCAACGTAAATTACCTATTTTCTAAAACGTGCTTAGTGTAATGATTCATTCTACAGTCCTTCTATAAGATAACCCCTGCTGAGACTACCTGCTGTTAGAATTGTAAATGATACCCTTAAGCCCGCTTCACAATGTGCAAACTTTTGTTTTTAGAAATTGTGGTGTCCAAGTTTTAAATTTCACGAGTGTACATTGATGTGTACACAACAAAAATAAATCGTGAATGTAACCGTTCAGATAAAAGGCACCTGACCTGATGTTCATGTTTCCGATACAAAAACACAATGATCCACCAAAGAATGTTATGCCTCTAAATGAATTATGCTGCGTGGGTTGTAATTACATCATTATCATTAGCAGTGGCGGCTTGTCCATAGGGTCATTTAGTCAATGACCTCCCAAAAATGTTGACAATATATAAAAAAACATTAATTTACTCGCAAAAGTCGCAAGTCGCACGTATAATAATTTAAAATTTATCGGCCGTCGTTCGTAATTTATCCTCATTAACCTTGGGCTGGCGGTGCGAATTGTCTTCATTGAATTAGATCTACAAGGAAAAACTCGAAAAACGTGCAGCGCCCTAATAAACGCGAACGTCCGAAGCAATAATCAACTTTGGGTCATAAGCCGGGCCCCGCAGTTTACGTTGGCTTCGAGGGTGTACATCTACGCTCGATTTGTGATTCGATTTTTGCGTGTTTTAAATCAATTTAAGAATTTATATTGATATTTTTTACTGTTGTTGTGTTGTTTTGTAAAAATACTATTTTTGGTTTGCGTGTGCATGCGCTATTATAGAAAATGTCGGTAGTGCAGAAAATTAAACAACTAAAAAGTGCCAACGAACTTAATTTTACAAAATTAGTTGAGTTCAAGGCAAATGGTAGTTCTTTGCCAGAACTAAGTTTACGACAAACTAGCAAAGACAAAAATAAAGATGTTCATCGAAACTTTCGCAAGGTAATGTACGATTTAGCTGACTGGATATGTGGTTGTGAAGTTTCAAACGTATTTTACTGTTTTGTTTGTTTATTATTTTCTAAAGACTCGTCAGACTCGCTATGGTGCCAATCCGGTGTAAGCGATTTAAAACATTTAAATAAGAAAATAAAAAACATGCTTCGTCTGCAGAACACATAAAATGCTCGGTAAATTTTGCAACCGTAGGAAAAGTTAATATTCGTACACAGCTAGACAATGCTATAGAAAATTTTAATGAAAATGTTTCAAAAATCGCTATATTTTGAACAAAATTGTAGATTGTATAAAATGTTGCGGTGCATTTGAGTTATTTATATTTTTTTAAGTTTGCATATTTTTAAATTAATTTTGACCTCCCAGTATGATTGACCTTGAGCCGCCACTGGCTGCTGCGCACTTGATCTTCAAGTTTCGTGGTGTAACAACAGCTGCGATCAAATATGTGTTTCCATTATGACGAAGCTCCACTGATTATTTGTCAGTCGTGAACAGCCAACGATTCGCACATGAGCCGTCAAGGACTATAAATGGTGTAGGAGACGTAGAAGAAACATAAGTCAGAGACTTGAAACAGATTTTACGACCATACCGTAGCAGCAAACAAAAACGTCTGGAAGAAGAAGAAGATGTTCCAACAAACCACGGCTCAATAACCAGGAGAATCATAGTATAAATAATTCATTTTCATATAAGACTTTGCAAAACTAAACCATATATATTACAGTTAAATATAAATTAATAAACAGGTAGCAAAATCTAAAAGCCTACTTGTGCATCGCTGCAAGTCGAGAATTGATCATAGCTGATACATACGGATAGATTTATCTACCGATTTCAGCAATTTATCGTTATATTTGTTAAATTGGGTAGATAAAACTCCTAGTTAAGGGAACATGTAAATATGCCAAAAATGAAAGATTAATTGTAACAATAATTTTCAGCGACAATTTCATGCTTTTGCATAAACGCAGCGATTTAGCTGACGATCAATCGAATAAAATAAAGCTGCTGTTGTTAAGCACCAGTAGAAGGTTAGACCGTCCTAGGTAATTTTTAAAATCATCAAGTTCATCCTCTGGAAATTGCTTAAAGTAATGACATATGGGTTCAGTTCATTTCTCATTTAAACTTCAATTTAACCCATTTTGTACGATTCCTATGTATTCAATCAATGACACAGTTTTAATGATGCCATTATTCATTCTTCACAATCAAGTGCCAAAACACGCATATGCAACTGCAACTAAACTAAGCACTTCTTATTGGAAGTTTAATCGGTCATATTTTTCAGATTTCCGAAAGATTCCCGATCGAAGATAAATTGACTGTATTAGACCAAATAATCGTTTTAAAACAACATACATGCATCAACTATTTACTCCAATGAATTCTAACAGAAATATTGGTCCCATAAAACTTAATGTTAGTGGTTTGCTTTCGACTTAACTGCGACATATTTTGCATCAACTTATCTAACAATAACTTGACCAATTTATCGCATCGATATATCTTTCCATGTGTATCCAGCTATTCTTCAAATTTTAGGTTTGACTTGTTTCGGTTAAAAAAAATTTAACACCATCACTTGTTTTCGACAATTATTTGATCATTGAAAGGCTATGACGAAATAAAAACCAAATGTAAATAGTAAATTCACTATCATTGTCGTATTATTTATTTAAAAACTCAAGATGTGTTTCTTTGTAATTTTTTATTAACGCCTCTTAAGAAAAACTTATACATACAAAGAAGAAATCAAATTCAAAGAGATCTCTACATTATTTAGGATTGTGAAGTCCACATGTGATGTCTACATTACTCTTAACAATTCCAAAGTCCTATTACACAGAATTTAATACCGGCATTACTAGGTGCTACAAATTTTAGATTTCCCAAAAGTATGGAAAGCGCAACTATTATTAAGGGAAACATAAAGTTTAAGAACTTCCTATTAAAAATTTATTTATATTTCAACGAGCAAGCGTACACGATGAAAATTTAATTTAATATTTAAATTGTATTTATCTCCATATCGTATTTCAGAGGAAGTGTCATAACGTTAAAAGAATAAAAATTATTGAATACGTTTTATACTAATTTTGTAGAATAAGGCAAAAATGACACATCAAACAATGAAATTCAAGCTTGTGTAAGGGATATAAATGAGTTGAATAAACCCTCTACTAGGTTGTAAGGATCGCTTTAGGAAATGCAGACAAACATGTACTAATTCTTACAAAACAAAAAATTTAATTTATATTTTTAAATTATTTTAATAGTCGGTGAATTATTTAGACTCTTCCTTCTATAATTTATTTTACAACGTATTTTACATTTTCTTTTTATAATTCCATCGGTTAGCCTTTCTTCTAACAGTGAAGTAAATAATTTAGAACAAACTGTCGAACGCAAACAAACAGTTAGTAACATATTCTAATGTCACACCTGGAGCCTCGTCGGAGATGTATGTACAGCTATGAAAACAAATTATGGACACCTTGCTTCTACAGGTTAAATAAGCATATCTACTTTAAGATTATTAACTCTGGACCTTCATACATTCTTTATAATTTAATAAAAAATAGCGCGAACTTAACTTTCTGTTATCGTTTGAGGTTTACTGACAAAGATCATTCAAGACCAAAAGGTTAAGTTCCATCTAATGCATACTTTTAAACAGTGGCGGCTCGTGGTCAATCATACTGGGAAGTCAAAATTAATTTAAAAACAGGCATACTTAAAAAATATAAATAACTCAAATGCACCGCAAAATTTTATACAATCTACAATTTTGTTCAAAAATATAGCGATTTTTCGAAACATTCTCATTAAAATCTCTAAGGGATTTTCTATAAGCATTGTCTAGCTGTGTACGAATATCAACATTTCCTACGGTTGCAAAATTTACCGAGCATTTCATGTGTTCTGCAGACGAAACATGTTTTTATTTCCCATTTTAAATGTTTTAAATCTCTGACAACGGATTTGGACTATAGCGAGTCTGACGAGTCTTTAGAAAATAATATACAAAACAAAACAGTATAAAATACATTTGATACTTCACAACCACATATCCAGTTAGCTAAATCGTACGTTACCTTGCGAAAGTTTCGATGAACATCTTTATTTTGTCTTTGCTAGTTTGTCAAACTTAGTTCATGTCACTCGGTTTTTTCATCGAACGAGGACATCAACTGTAACAACATAAATTTTAAACCGGAATTGTTACTTTTAAACTGCAGATCTTTTAATCATAATAAACACAACTACATTAGCACGGAGTATTTGCAAAATAAATCATACAAAGACTTAAATTTTATACTTTGACGGAAACGTGGTTGCATCTTTCTCAGTGTGACATGAACTTGAACCGTATACAAAATTTTATATTATCCAGCTAATACTGAGATCTACATGCAAAGGCGGTGGCGTGGGAATATGGAAAAAGACGGCTTAAATGTGAAACAAATAAATCTCAATCAGTTTTGTATTGACAAGCATGCTGAAATATGTGGTGTATACTGGTATCAGACAGCAAAAAATGTGTATTAATTCTTTGTTGTTACAGATCTCCGTTGGGTGACCTTGAAAAATTTCTAAATGTTCTTAACAAAATACTAGTATCATTGTATAAACCTCAACTTAATATTATTGTTGGAGGTGACTTCAATGTTGATCCAGTAAAAATGTTCAAGAGTACGCAGAACTAGGTAACTTATTGCTTACGTTTAATTTAAAAAACATTGTTGAAAAACCTACTAGATCGGATAGCGTACTTGACCATATTTATGTTTCAGAACCGAAATTGTGTCAGTATATTGTTATTGACAATTGCGTTTCAGATCATAGGTCTATCTTCTTACAAAATAATTTAAATGAATCTGGTTCCAATAAAGTTTCTATGCTTAAAAGAACTTTTCAATCAGATGCCATAAGTAAGTTCCGAATAAGTTTGAGAGACACAAACTGGGACATGATATATAAGAACAATGACTTAGATATGGCGTTCAACGAATTTTATAACACGTTTCTTAGTCTATTTGACCAATATTTTCCATTAAAAGTAGTAAAGTTTAAAAAACAGCCCAAAAAATGGGTTAACAGCAACATAATTCATTCTAGTAACCATTTGAAAGATTTGTTTGTACTAAAAAATAAATTTCCTGAATTATCTAACTCATATAATATTTCAAAAGTAACCACTTAAATTTATTAAAAATACTAAGCACCAATATTATCAAAGGCTGATTATTAATTCGGATAACTTATCAAAATCTATGTGGAAAACGGTTAATTCTATTACTAACAAAAGCGCACAAATAAAGAGAACATAACTCTTAGCATTGAAGGAAAAATATATAACAATCCTAATGAGATTGCTGAATGTTTTAATAATTATTTCTGCGGAATTGCATCTTTAATTTTAAAAGACAATGCAACGCAAAGTAAAAATAGTTTAACTAATAATTTTACAAAAATATAATTAATCAGTCTATCGCTTTATTCCCAATAGATAAAAATGAAATCTTAAATATAATGAAAAACAAGATCAAAAATAAATACTCGTCTGGTCCTGATGATGTGCCGGCATTTCTAATAAGAAAAATTCATGATGTCATAGTTGATCCTTTATTATACTTAATAAATCTTTCATTCCAAGTAGGCATATTCCCAAATGCGTTAACAATAAGCAACATAGTGCCTTTACACAAAAATAGCGATCCACAAGATATATCTAACTACCGACCGATTACCATGACCTCAGTATTTGCAAAAATATTTGAATATTGTTTTTTAAGTAGACTGCAGTCATTCATAAAAAAATACAATATTTTGTCAACAAATCAATTTGGTTTTCAACCTAAAAAATCAACAATTGATGCTTTGTACTGCTTTTATGATAAGTTAATGCAATTTTTAGAACTTGGAGAGTGCCCGGTAGGAGTTTTTTGTGACCTGAGCAAAGCATTTGACTGTGTAGAGCATGACAATCTATTATGTAAACTTGAATATCATGGCATCAGAGGAGTTGCTTTAAACTGGGTTGAAACTTACTTAAAAATCGATACCAATTTGTTACGGTGAGTCACCATTCACATGAAAAATACTACTTTGGCAAATCTCAAATGATAAAAGTTAAAAGCGGAGTTCCTCAGGGATCTGTGTTAGGGCCTGTTCTGTTTCTTTTCTATATAAACGAAATTAACAATGCAGTATCTCAAAATGTATTATGTACTCTTTACGCAGATGACACTTCTCTATTAATCTCACATAGAGACAACGACACGTTAAAAATCTCTGTAATAACAACCTAGAATCAATATCGTCATGGTTTAATAACAATTCTCTTTCTTTGAATACCAAGAAAACAGGCTACATAAGATTTCATACTTCTCAAAACAAAAGAAATATGGATCTAAGTTTAAAATTAGCAACAACAACGTCCTAAGGCAAAATTACATGAATTTTTAGGTCTTAAAATTGATGAAAATGTAAATTGGAAAGTACATTGTTCAGAGTTAATAAAAAATTAAATTCAATGACGTATCTTTTAGAAACTTAAAAACTGTTTTAACGTTTGAACAACTTATGGCATCATACCAGTCTTTAGTGGTACCACACATTAGATATGCTATTGGATTCTGGGGTTTATCAACAATGGCTGATAAAGTTTTTAAATGCCAAAAGAATTAGTGCGGATAATTGGGAGCTTACCTTACACGTACTCTTGTAGAGAGTTTTTAAGCAACAAAACATTTTAACACTTGCAAGCCTACTAATTTTTGAGTTGTGTAAATACATTTATCTTAATTCTACAACATACATAAAAAATAATGAAATTCACAAACATAATTTAAGAAATAATAATCTTTTAGATTACCCTCTTGCAAGTTAGAAGCAACAAAAGGTCACCCAAAGTTATAGGAGAAAAATATTTAATAAATTACCTGATCACATTAAGAAGTCTGATACCTATGTTATATTTAAAAGTAAACTTTCTACTTTTCTGGTTAATGGCTGTTTTTATAATGTTAACGAGTTCTGGTCAAAAGATTTGTAGTACTTATTTGTAATTTTAATATTTAGTTTATTTATGACGTGTCCTATACAAATATGTTTTTGTCTGTGGAAATAAACGATAATAATATATAAAGGACGACCATTTGCCTTGAACTCAACTAATTTTGTAAAATTAAGTTCGTTAGCACTTTTTCTGCACTACCGACATATTCTATAATAGCGCAAGCACACGCGAATCAAAAATAGAATTTTTACAAAACAACACAACAACAGTAAAACATATCAATATAAATTCTTAAATTAATTTAAAACACGCGAAAATCGAATCAAAAATCGAGCGTAGTTGTACACCCTATACGAAGTCAACGTAAACTGCGGGATCCGGCTCATGACCCAAAGTTGATTATTGTTTCGGACGTTCGCGTTTATTCGGGCGCTGCACGTTTTTCGAGTATTTCCGGGTAGATCTAATTCAATGAGGACAACTCGCACTGCCAGCCCCAAGGTTGAAGAGGATGAATTACGAACGACGGCCGATAAATTTTAAGTTATTGTACTTGCGACTTAATTACCTATTTTAATAAAACACGTAATAATGAATATTTTTTTATATATTGTCAAAATTTTTGGGAGGTCATTGACCAAATGACCATATGTACAAGCCGCCACTGCTTTTAAATAACAAAATTTAAGAAGAAATAAAACAAAATTGGAAAATTAGTGAAAAAGTTGGAATACAATTACGACAGAAATCATTACAACCGTAAACAACTAAAATATAATTAAGTATTTTATTTAAATAAGGGATTAACGCACATCTCCATTTTAGCTTTAATTTGTCTTACTAACCTATTCCATCGCTCAATTCATAGGGTTATACGTTCAAATAAAAAATGATTTTTTTGAATCAGCAAATCCAATGCGTGTTTGGTTTTATACGTTATTGTATAAAACCATCATCATCATAATTGGTTAATGAAATAGGTATTTATTACGCAATATGCTTAAAATGGTCAGGACGAGATGGAGACTCAATGTAGAGAAATTCTTGAGAAATCTAATAAAAGTGATCTTTGAAGTGAAAAATTAAAAAAACTGTAAATAGACAACGTAAAATACGTCACTTGGCGATATAAATGATTACCTAATTATTTTTTAAATGAGGGGAAATGCGTTCTAAACTTTTCTTACGCAAAAAGTGTGTAGAACATTAATTATTGTTTTAAATGAGGGGAACTGCCTTCTAAACTCGGCATTCTCTTATGTGTGTAGAACACGATGGCGGTAAAAAAGTTTTGATAAAGTGATTTTTGGAGTGATAAATGAGAAAAACTGTAAATGGACAACGTCGTATACGTCACTTAGCGATATTAATAATTAATTATTATATTAAATGAAGGGAATTGTCTTCTAAACTTTACTTTTCTTATGCAAAAATGTGGTAAAAAGTTTTCTAAAAAGTAATCTTTGAAGTGAAAAATTAGAAAAGCTGTAAACAGACAACGTCGTATACGTCACTTGGCTATATAAATGATTACCTAATTCCTTTTTTTAAACTTTGCTTTTCTTAGGCAAAAATGTGTGTAGAACACGATGGTGGCAAAAAGTTTTCCAAAAAGTGATCTTTGAAGAAAAAATTAGAAAACTGTAAATAGACAACGTCGTATACGTCACTTGGCGATATTAATGATTACCTAATTATTTTTTAATTGAGGGGAACTTCTAAACTTTACTTTTTCTTATGCAAACGGTAATAGTATGAAAAGTTTTTTAAAAAATGATCTTTAAGTGAAAAATTAGAAAACTGTAAATAGACGTATACGTCACTTGGCGATGTGAATGATCTAATTATTTTTTTTAAATGACGGAGACTGTATTCTAATCTTTGCTGTTTCTTATGCAAAAATGTAAAAACAAAAAATACGGTCAAAATGTTAAATTCATTGAAATGTTAAAAAATAAATGTGACGAACCTGAAGTAGTAACCTCCGGGCAGGATACAAGGAAACGATTATATCTATATATGAAAGTATACCTGAAATGTCCATCCTATTCTTTGTTAAATTATAAATAGTGTAGACAGGCCTCAGGGTTAATAATCGTTAAAGTAGATATGCTTATTTAACTAATAGAACCAAGATGTCCTATATTTTGTTTTCAGGTCCCCTGACTTAAGCTGCATACATTTTTATTTGTGAAAAAAATAAAAAGATCTTGTCTTTGAAAACAAACCTATCACAACGGGTTTCCGCAACAGAAGTAGAAATCTGCCGTTTTGTCCACAAAAGAATGTTAGAACTATGGTTGAAAATGACCGGCGGAAATTTGAACATTTTCGACGTCACTAGACTAATTCAAAAAATTAGATGCTGTTTTTACTAAATCGGTTTTTTCAGGGCAAAATTGTGAGAAAAGAAAATGTACATAAAATATATTAAATTTCTTTAATTTTTATATACTGAAAAAATTAAATATATTTTTTTATATTTTCATTGTACTTTTAAAATATTAAGAATCTTAATTCCATTTGTTTCTTTGTACGGCTTGATTTTGCCTCAATATTTTATTGAAAATTTAGTTTTCGGTAATAATTCAAAAGCGCATAAAGATATCAAAGTGCATTTGTTGGGCTCTTTTAGTAGAATTAAAAATTGTATCATTTGCATTTAAACTTTTCAATAAAATCGAAAAAAATGATATAACCTTGAAAAATACTACAAAAACCAATACACACCATTCAAAATGTGATTTAAATTAGGAACAAAATCTCTTTCAAACAAGCCCAAGTTCAGCAAATTCGGAGAAAGGGTTTCGAAGTTACATTACTTGGAGGTTGTATTGTTTGAGAGTGTTCACCACCCTCACTATTATAGATACGAAAAAATGCTTAGGGTAAAAAAGACGCAAAATTAGATGGGTTTTAAAATAGAAATCTCATAATTGTACCTCAATGTGGACATTGTAGAAGAAAATCGACTATTTTTCTTTTATACTTGAAGTTGCGCTCTCTTGTGCTCGTTTTTAAAAACTTAAAAATAATAAAATAAGGATGGGTGAAGTCACAAGTTGTATTTCTTTAATCCTTCCGGTAAGAATTATCAATGATATTTGCCAAGGACGACGAAGCCTTGAACCCTTTTCTCAGAAGGAAGGTTATTTTTTTATAGCCAAACTATCGTTGCTAATGGGTGCGAAACGTCGCCAAAAACTAGAAATTTGATAGTTTGGCTATAAAAAAAAACCTTCCTTCTGAGAAAAGGCTTCAAGCGCTTTGTCGTCCTTGGCACATATCATTCTTAAAAATAATTTCCTTCAATTGTTCGTGGTCACTTTTACTAAAAATATTTTTTTCAGAAATTGTAGGACGAATAGTTTCCGAGATATGACCGGTATCCTCGCTTATTTGGCCACTCTGTACAATAAAACAAACTTATTGTGTTTTTTACTTTAAAGCTCCTTTGTTCTTCAAAAATAATCCAAAATTAATTTTTCAGTTATAGAGTACCCAACCCACGTTCTGTTTGTCACCCACTAGTTATTTTTTTTCACTTTTTAGCACTAACTTAACAACACAATATTAGTTTTCTCCAGGACAGTCGAGTCATTCTGTACCGGGGGACCCATTAAAAAGGGATCCGGCCGTATCTCAACAACTAATAGTCGCACAGTTTAGGGAAAAAAATATTTTTATTAAAAGTGACCATGAGAAATTGCTGGAAATTATTTTCAAGTTCGTAGATTGACCGCTATGGGGCGCAACAGTAGCTTTAGAACAAAAAACGGACTTCAAACGTTCCGACACCCAGTGTAACTTCTGCGCAACGAAGTATTATTATTCTGTGGTATAGTAGCCCGCCGCTGAACGTTTTCAATTAGGTTTTGGTCACGAATGAAAACCGGACTACACAAAATAAGATGTTTATAAAAGATTTTCGCAAAAGATATAACTCCGAATTAGCGCGTTTACCAATCTTTATGATGTGTTGCAACCAAGTCAAATCCGACATGACTGTAACACCTAAATCTACTTAAGATGATGTAGGTGTAAGTAGTTGGCTCGTAGTGAGTACCGCATGCGCGGTTATTTTTACCAAGATTCAGAACAACACATTTATCTACGTTTAAGTGAATCAACCAGTCAGAACACGACACACTAATAAAGTCTGATTGTATAGAGCTATATTCAATAATTGATTTCCAATTGATGACCAATGACTGATCCTTGATAAACACCACTTTTCACTAACCTTTCAGATAAATAAGAGTGGTTAATCCTAACACAAGATTTTCTGTTGGATAAGCAATTTTGATTCCATAGCAATAGTTTTCCGCGAATACCATACGATTCAAGCTTACCGTAACCGCACGAATGGAAGTCTATCAAAAGATTTGGCAAAGTCCAAGTACACGATATGAGTTGGTAATTCATTGTTAAGTGAAACAGTCCAGTTTACACAGGCAAGAAAGTTTGTAGAAGTAGAACATTGTATAAGTTAGGTGACTAGATGGAATCGAAAGCAGGCCCATAGGACGATAATTAGCAGATTCCATTTTGTTTTTTCCCCGTTACTATAGAAAGTTGCTTCATCCGTCCACATTAGATTAAATGTTTATTTTGTTCTTTACATTAAAACAAAAGAATACAATAACAAATTTAGAAAAAACATTATAATTATAAAATTACAATAACTTATTAACTTTCAATTTATAATTCATACTTAATTACTTTTTTTATTTTTCCATCCATTGTCTTCTTTCCATTACTTCCTCATCCATTCGATCCCTTCCCCATTATCCACTAACAATATCCTTCTATCTCTTCCTTCCACTTTCAATTCATTGCATCCTTCTTCATGTGTTCCAAGTTCTCCCATCCATCTCCGCACAGTCTGCTCAATCTATCCTCATCCTTCCACCAATATTTATTTTTTCTTTTTTCATTTCCCACTATACATCTTGCAATCGCTCTTTTCTCTTTCAATCCTTCATTTCCTATTATATAACGTGGTATCCCTTCTGTATTAATCTCACAATACTTTTCATTATATTTCCCTTCTTTTATTCTCAATCTTCTCTCTTGAATTTGCGTATCTTGATCTCTTCTCACTAACTCTACTTCCATACTTTTTTTTCTCTCTTTAATCTTTTTTATCTCCCTCTCTCATAACTCCCTTTCATAAAATAATCTTCTTTCTCTTTCACCATATTTTATTTTTTGAAATTCTATCTCTTTCCAACATTCGATTAATATTTCAACATCTTTCCTCCTCTCCATCTTTTCCTCATACCTCACCGCCTTCTTCTTCTCGTTTCGGTTCTTATCTTTCTATTTTTGCTTCCTCTTGTACTATGTACCCTGGTGTTTCTCTTTCTAATCCCAATATCCACTTCCAGTACTTCTCTTGTATACCTTCTAGTTCCACCCATTCCTTCCATCCCCACACTCTGCTCCGTACATCATCACTGCTTTGTTTACCCTATCAAATAACCACCGTCTTTTTTCAAAATCTTTCCCTGAATATTCTATTCCCCACGCTTGTCCGATTATGATATTTACTTTTCTTTTCAATTCCCTTATTTGTTGACTATCCTTATTATCGTATTTTTAAGACGTATCCTAAATACTTCTATTTGTCCACAATCTCTATTTCTTCCTCTCTCCAATGCCATGATAGTTTCTTCTTTCTCCCTTTCTTCCTTTTAAATTCCATGATTTTGTTTTGTTCATGTTTGCCTCTAACTTTTCTCTCTTTTGAGTATTTCCTTAGAGTTTTTATTGTCGTCCGCATACGCTAATACCCATACTTTTCTTCTTCCAGCACTATTCCGCCCGTTTGGTTTCTCTCCAATTCCTCTTCTAGATCCCCAATTAATAAAAAATAAACACGGACTTAACGGACATCCTTGTTTCAGTCATCTTCCTGTCTTAAACATGTTCCCCCATTCTCCCTCCCACTCTGGTTCTGCAACTCCTTTCTTTTCCAACTGTTTATTAATCAGGTGTATTAGTACGTATATACAATTGATAGTACCTCTTCTTCTTCTGAAGCCCATCTGCCAATCCGGAATTAATTTTTTTTCTCTACTTCCCTTTCTAGCTTTTTTCTTAGTATCTCACTATATACTTTGTATCCTACGTTTGATAAACTTATCCCTCTGAAGTTTTTAATTTCCCCCTCCTATCCCTCCTTTGTAAATTGACATATTATTATCTCCTCCATTGTTGAGGTAGCCCATCTCCCTTCCATATCCTTTCATATGTTTTTCTCATTCTCTCCCTCATCCTCTCTCCTGTAAATCTCAATTGCTCCCCTACGTCCCTGTTTTCTTTTGCTTCTGTATTCATCTATATCCATTTTTCTGTTTTTCCACCTTCTTCTCCCTCTTCTCATTTCTCTCTTCGCTCTTTGGCAGTCTCTATTCCACCATTAATTTTTTTTGTCCCATTTTCCTTGCTTCTTGCCTGAATCTTCTATTTTCTATACTATCTTTTGTCTATATCTTCTTCTCTTTTCGTCTTCTTCATCTTTCCGCACCGGTTGGTGAGCCGCTTCATCTTCCTCCCCTATCTTAAAACTTTCTACGTCTTCTAAGAATTTTCATTTACTATTACGTAGTCTATTACCGATTCTCCCATTCCTCCTATAAACGTCTTCGGTTATCATGTTATTCAACCAATGATCAGTATGCTTGTCGTAGTTTTCGCCGGTCAAAGCTGTGGAGCACGATGTGATATGAATGTGATCTAAGACAATTATTTATAATTTAGTAGGCGGCATTGTATATAGGGAATAAGAGTGTATTCGAAATAGAGAAATCTCTAAGTCTCTGTCAATTATCCGAACACTTAATTAAATAAGGAATGCACTTTACATATGCCAAAACGTTGACCACATTTTCATCAGTTCTTCTGCGATATACGGAACAGTGAACGTTGCCGGTAGTGAAAGCTGTTTATTAAACGAATAAATATTCTATGGTCAAACCGACGTCTTTTGGGATAACGTAATGAGTACTGTTTTGCAGCTATAGCTATATATATATATATATATAGTATATGTATATATATATATACAGGGTGGCTTATTAGTGGTGATATCTCGGAAAATATTGTTAGAAAAAACTTGCATTGAAAGTTGTGCAAATCATGCTGCACATGTTTAAAATTATTTTCGTTTATACCGGGTGTTCTATAGTGCGACATACCAGTTATGTTTTTAAATAGAACCACCCATTTTTTATTGCAAATTTGATGTCTTGGGAAATTCTAATGTGAGTTTATACGTTATACAGAGTGTCTAAAATGGAGAGTTTTGCATTATTTCACTTTTTCCGAAAATTGACGTTTCGAAAAAATTAAATAACTCAGTTATCCTGAAATTTATCTAACTGCGATTTCGTAGCTTTAATATGCATTACATGTGCTAACTAAAGCTAGTTGTTCACCTTTTCTAACCTTGCTAAGTTTTGAGTAATCAATTATTTAAATTGAACTTCTTAAATTCATGGATAACTTGATTTTTTCAAATGGCACTACCTAATTTTTTATGTGCCTTTAAACGTGAAATTTCATAAGCATTCTAATGATAAGGTTGTAGGTATCTAACTCTTACGAATTTTTACGATTTTTGAGTAAGAGTTAGATACCTACAATTTTATCATTAGAAAGCTTATGAGATTCTACGTTCAACGGCACATAAAAATTAGGTAGTGCCATTTGAAAAAATCAAGTTATCCATGAAATTAGGAAGTTCAATTTAAATAACTGATTTCTCAAAACCAAGCGAGGTTGGAAAGGTAAACAACCAGCTGTAGTTAGCACATGTAATGCATATTAAAGCTGCGAAATTGTAGTTGGATACATTCCAGGATAACTGAGTTATTTAATTTTTTCGAAAAGTTAATTTTTACGGAAAAAGTAAAATAATGCGAAAACCCTCTATTTTAGACACTATGTATAATGCATAAAGTCACATTAGAATTTCCCAAGGAATCTAAATTTATAATAAAAAATGGGTAGTTCCATTTAAAAAAACATAACTTTAGTATGTCGCACTTTTATGGAACACTCTGTATAAACAAAAATAATTTTAAAATGTGTAGCTCATTGATTTGCACAACTTTCATTGCAAAAGTTTTTTTCTAACCATAATATTTTCCGAGATATCCATCTTCCTCGCACTAATGGGCCACCCTGTATATATATTCTGGTATGAAAACTGTTCAATTTTAAGATCAACATATTTGTTGTGGCTTATTAGATTTTCAAATATAATATACTAATGGGTACACAGATACTGCGGCATTTACTTACATTTTCGTAAATATTTTTGGTTTAAAAAAAAAGTATCAAATACCGGTTTCCATAAAATTGAAAAAGTATAAACCATTCTATTTAAACTTTTCCAAAAATTTCGCAAATTTTGTGGGTTGCTAACATAGCGCCCTCCAACGGTGTTTAAAAAAGTATCTAGTATTGATTTATAGGACTAAAAATTAAACATAAATAGCTCTATTAAATAAAGTTAATTTCACTAAAATAGGTTAATCCAATGCATTTTTAATAGGATACCCGGTACATTTAGAAATAACAATGAATCAAGAAAAGGGGGTGCTTAGAAAGGCTTAACTTGAAATCTACCTGCATTTTTCGCCATCTTGAATTAAGTGATTTTTTTTGTTTTTGCTATAACTCGGTTCCCCGTCGAGGTAAGGGAATTGTTGTTTAATATTTTTGTTTCTTTTTCGACGATCTACAATTTAGGTCATATGAAATTTTTACCTACGATTGTTAGTTACTGAGATATCGTACAAAATAGAGAAAAATCCAATGATTCGATCCGGTTTTTCGGGTTTTCTACATGTTTATTATAAAACTTGTAGAGGGTATTGGTATGAACGATTTGATTGTTTTTTGCCAAATCAGTGCGAAGCCTGGATTTTCCCGCTCGCGCGTCGCCATCTTGAAGAAAGCGGTAAATTATGGTTTTCGCGATAACTCGGTTCTCCGTCGAGATACAGAGTTGTTTTTTATTTTTGTTCCTCTTCCGACGATCTACAATTTAAGTCCTACAAACTGTCAGTCGATCAATCTACAAACTTGAAAATAATTTCGAGCAATTTCCGATACTCACTTTGATTAAAAATATTTTTCCCAAAACTGTGCGATTATTAGTTTCTGAAATACGGGCGGCTCCCGCTTTCTTGGGGCCGGTATTATAAAGCTTTCGGTTGACCGTAGGTTCTAGAACCGTAGGTTGATCGTCAACCGGCGGTGGAAAAATTCACGCGTTGTATAAAAGCAAATATTATGTCGATGGAGTAACCGCTGGTTGAAACATATTTTTATACGTTGGCAGCAGTGATGGTTGTTGGTTCAGCCAATCACAGCGTTCAATGCATTTTGACAGACTAAAACTAATAAATAATAAACGTTTACATCGTTGGGTGCTTATTGTCATATAGGTATTATTATTTATTTAGATTTATTCTACAATACTACAAGTGTAGTTTTGTCCATATTTTCTTGTAATCAAAACGACAAATAGAAAAAATATTTTAAAATGGCTCTTCGTTCTCCAGCAGTTAAAACGAACTGTTTACTCTGACACCGATTCCCATAAATTAGTATAAATAATACAAAAATATAGCCATATAGTGGAATCCAAAAAAACTGATGTTATTTCATGGAAGGAAAAGGTCAGTAAATTATGCCTATTACAAATAATAATAAAACTAACGTGCACCTACATTATAGGATGCTGCTTGGATAAAATTGCAGATGAATTTAATTGTGGAGTTATTGAAGTTCGTATTGCAGAACAACTGCGTAATAAGTTTGATAATTTAAAAAAGAAACCCGCAGATACTTTGCCAAACAACGACAAGACTTGTATCGAACTGGCGGTGGTTTTGTTGAGGATAATGTACGAGCTAACTACGATAGAAAGCTTAAAAGGCAGTCGAAATACCTGGATCTAGCACCAGCACTGTATATAAACTTTTATTCCAAAATTGTTGTATTGATCTGACACCAAACACAGACACTTCAAACATGAATGGTATAACTGATAAATTCCCTTTAATTTTAAGACTTAACATTAAAGTATTATAGATTGAAGTAATTACAGCCCTGCAATGCTCAAAAGTAAGAAAAACAAACGCTTAAGGGTTGAATGTGGAAAAACAAAAGGTAAATGTTTATTACTTGTCCGCATAAAAATTATTACACATTATTTTAGAAGAAACATCACAGACAACAAAAAAGCTTTGCAAGGAATTGCATTGGCAAAAAGATCTTGCAGTTTTAAAGAAAGAACTTCTTTTAAAAGCAAATCTAAGCGGAATGAAGAATTTCATAAGGAGAGAATTACGTGGGCAGCAATTATTAAATGAAAATTTTGCCCTGAAAAACGAAATTTTAAAGTTAAAACTACAAAATTGCAACAAAATTAGTTTTTATTAAATTAATTCTGAAAAATAGTTAATAAAAGGTACAACATGAAAGTTTCTTTCTTCTGCCACTGCATTTATCTCAGGTATCTCATTAGCCTCAGCGGCTATAATTATGTTTGGATCGTCCGGAGGTTGATCTTCATTTCTAGATGTAGCTATGTTTTGCAGCACACTATAAGCAATGACTACTGCTTGTGCAGTATCTATTGTTAGGCTAACTCCAACTGACAAGACAGGAAATCTTCGTTTCCAAACTCCAAATAAGCGTTCAATAGGATTTCTACTTCTAATTTATGCTTCATTAAAAGGTGTTCTTCTCTGTTGTCGGATGTACTAATGGAGTAATCAGATATCTCTTTAATCCATATCCTGAATCTCCCAAAATTACGTTATTATTGAATTCGCCAGCTTCTAAACGAGCATAGATCCGAGAATTATTAAAAAAATAGTCTGATCATGGGTTGATCCAGGCCATCATGCTACAACATCTAGAATTTTTAAAGAAGAATCGGCCACTACTTGTACATTTAGTGAGAAATACCCTTTTCTATTTCTAAAAATATTCTTAGTTTTCTTCTCCTACAATCAATAATATTAATAGAAACAGAATATGAATAATAAATCTGTGAACGTACCTGGTGATTATATTTTCACATGTGTGCAATCAATATCTCCTATAACTTGTGGAAATCGAGCAATTCTATAGAAACCCATTTGACTTCATGTTGATTACTCGGCATGTGTATGTATATTTCAGCTAAGGATTTAATAGCCATCGTAACTTTTAACAATTCTACTAGCTGTAGCTTTATGGACTCGCTAAAGTCTCCAACAGCAATGAACATGTTACCTGTGGCATAAAAACGTAATGCCAACAAAAGTTAATTTAAGGGTGAGACAGCCACGATTTTCTAAAATTTATGTTGTCACTAAAATGTGTTACTGAATTAAAATAATTTGTTACTGATTTAGATCGACTTGAAGAGAATCTTCAATTTGGTTTAATAGAAACATTACGGAAGCCTTTTGCAAATTTAAACCGCATGAAAAATTCTTCCTCAGACCACTTTGTAAAGTTATCTGGTCAATCCCAAAACGTTCGTGGATTTCTTGCACGTTGGCCTAACTGCTCTATTAACTCAAAATCAGAGTCTGATGAAGTATTGCTTTGGTGTAATATAAAGGTCTTTCATTAATAACCATATAGTCATCACTATCTGATGATGAACTGCTAGTTTCCATTATTTACGAGAGCTTAGCAAAAACCACAGGCAAAACTTATAAAGACAAAAAGTTTTACCTACATCAATGTTTATATACAACAAATAAAATACAATATAAATAACACTATCAACAATAAAACCACGACAAAAAACGAATTGAATTTTTAAAAATCACACAGATAGCCAATGTGCGAAAGCGAGGGTAAACAGTAACACCATAACCTAGAAATGCCGTTCAACCATCGGTACTGAATGTAACCGAATGCCGTGAGTTAGTGCTAAACGTGTTTGACTATTTTTCTGAAGAAAAACAAAGCGGTGGTCCTCTACTATCTGTATTTGCAGTTCAGCAAAGAACAGCGGACTCGTTACAAATTTCACTCAGAACCGTACAAAGCACTGTGCAATCTAAGAAATGAATGTGTTGATTTAGAACCAGTAAAAAGGAAGATAAATAAAATCCGTTCTATCGATCTACCAGATAGTAAAAACAAACTATTCGTGAGTTAATTTACGAAATGTACGTAAAAAGAACACGTTTCCTTAGATTCTCTATTGGCTTTAATGAAGACGAAAAGTGTTTGTGAAATAAAAGAACTAGTTTATCTTATTTACTAAAGCATATGGGTTTCCGGTTTAAGAAAACAAACCATAGACTCGGTTTATGTGAACAAAGTCATGTTGTGTCCATGAGGAACGTCTTTTTTAAGAAAATATTTAAAATGTCAACTCCAAAAATTCAAAGCAGTTTGTTTTTTGGATGAAACATGGGTGTTTAGTAAAGGAAATTCTAAACGTAGTTGGCAGGACGCAAGTTCGAAGAGTTTACAATAACCAGCCAAGACATCAAATGGTAAACGTTACGTAATTGTTCACGCGGGTAATATAAATGGATTTGTTGAGGGAAGCAGTTTAATTTTTGGCACACAAAATAAATCCTACGATTACCACGATAGCATGAATTCTGAGTTATTTGAAAATGGTTTGAAGAATCTGTACTGTGGCGACTAGAAAACCGTCTATCATTATTTTAGATAATGCAAGCTACCATTCTAGAAAACTGACCAAAAACCTCGACTTCCTGGAATAAAACCAGATTATTGATTGGTTGCTTAGTAAGAATATAGAATTTGAGTATTCTATGTTGAAAGCCGAATTACTTGAAATAGTTAAAAAATGCAACCGAAGATGGTAATAAATACGTCATCGACAATTTAGCTTTGTTTTATGGTCACGAAGTCCTACGTTTGCCCCCGTATCATTGCCACTTCAATCCAATTGAATTGGTATGGGCATTTGTAAGGAATATTATGACAAATGTATTGGAGCTACATCTGGAAGAGAAGAACACGTTCTAAGTACTTGGAATGAGGCCCTGAATAAAATAACCGCTGATACCTGGAGAAGATGTATCCAACACACAGAAAGTATAATAAAGACACTTTCGACCGCGAAAAATAATTGATGAAGTACGACCTCTGATTTTTACGGTCAACGGTGAAGATAGTGAAGACGAAGACATTTTTGATAATTTAAGTGACTCGGATGAGGATGTATAATTTATTATTATTTATATTCTATTTTAAAACAGCAATTACTGTCACACCGCATTGAAATATTGGAAAACGATCCAGTAATTTTATTGTATTAATGTTTTTAGAATACGTTTTATATACAGGGTGTCTCAGATAAGGGTGGCAATATTTCAAGGGTACATAGAGAAACTCCAGATTAGAGATTTGAGATAATAAATCTATGTCCGGAAATGCGTTGCTTCCGATATACAGGGCCTTGAAAAATTCAAAAATTAATATGGTAGTCAAGTGTTTTTGAAGTTCAGGTGAAGACAACGATACTCAAACCTCTTGCCAGTTGCGGTATTAATTTTGTTTTCGTTGTCGCCATGACAATATTCATTGTTCACTACGTTTTTATTGTCACCTGAAGTTTTTCGATAATGAGCTCTTTGAAAGACATCCAAATGGATTTTATTTTTTTCGCGGAAACGACGCGTCGGAAAAGAAAACAAAGAGAGCGTTTCTTTTCAAATTGATTGGGAATGTGAAAAATGATTCCAATATTTGGAAAAACCAGTGGCGTGCTACATTTTCTCTTAAAACTAAGTGAGAAAAACCGAAAGTCCGGTCCTGAAATTTTTAGAAGAGTCGGATTGGCACATAAATATGACCAATACTTTGCTTGACATACTCTGGAAATTTTAAGAAAATCGATCAACGCGTTTTCAAAATACAGACAAAACATATTAATTTTTGAATTTTTCAAGGCCCTGTATATCGGAAGCTAAACGCGATTTCCGGACATAGATTTATTATCTCAAATCTCTAATCTGGAGTTTCTCTATGTACCCTTGAAATATTGCCACCCTTATCTGAGACACCCTGTATATAAATCTCTTGTACGTTTCATTTTTTTAATTGGTTTGCTCACAAATCAAGTAAAAATTGCTCTTTAGTACTAATATTCCTAATATATATTATACTGTTTACAGTGCATTTTTTATTGCAGGCAGAAATATTTTACAATAATTAAAAAATTATATCAAATCTTAACTTTTTTTTGCATTTATAATTAATTAAAAATACTTTTCTTGTGTAAGGATAT